>PISX010028403.1:0-21602 GCA_004024625.1 Mellivora capensis | reverse complement strand
GCCAAAATCAGCAAGACAGGAAACAACGTGTGTTGGAGAGGATGTGGAGAAAGGGGAACCCTCCTACACTGTTGGTGGGAATGCAAGTTGGTGCAGCCACTCTGGAGAACAGTGTGGAGGTTCCTCAAGAAGTTAAACATAGAGCTTCCCTATGACCCTGCAATTGCGCTACTGGGTATTTACCCCAAAGATACAGACGACAATCTAGTTTTAAGCATGAAGAGATGGACAATAGTTTGCAATAATGAAGTAGGGAGAAGGAAAAATCTATATTTTTGAATAACCATCTAGGGTAGAGCCACCCTGCAAATGCAGGAGTCCTCATGTTTGTATGAGTAAGAAAAACACCTGTTCTCTTAAAGCCACTACATTCTGGGTCTTTTTGTTAAAATGGCTTAGTCTTTACCCTATTTATCCTGACTGAAAAGAAGATCCTTTTGTCTAAACATTATTGAGATTCACCTGCAAGAAGTCAAGTGGGATTAAACACAGGAGGAGGCTATGAATAGATTCGATTTCTGCCATGGAGAAGGCTATAAAACAGAGTGAGGGCACACCCTCAATTTTCCTGGAGCAGCAGACTGTGTTTCCTGCACATTGAAATTTCTAGCAGCATCTCCCTCTCTTGGGCCAATTTAGAAGTCTGGATTGCTTGGACTACATTTTTTCCAACTACTGGCAATGAGCAAGAACTGTTATATGGGCATATTTGACAGGGCTTAATACCTCTTTGGTAGGTCTCTTTCACAGTGTCCTAAAATTTCTATTTCATTAATTTAATTAAATATGAACAAATACAGAGAAGGTAGTCTTCCCTGATTTTGAACCAATCCTAAAACGCAATGCCTGTATAAAACTTAGAGTGGGTAGAATTATAGGAAAATATATGCTTTTGCACCTAGGGCCTGAGTAGTTGGGTTTCAAGAGGCCAAAATTAAAAAATTCTGTCAACTCCAACAGACTTGAATTCCTCATGGGAGTAGTCCAACTGTAGGGGGAGCTGTTATCATTTGGAGGCCTAATCATAGGGGCAGTTAAAAAAATCCACAATCCCAATGGCCCATAAAACCCCCAAAGTACAAAAAGATTTGTTCTTACAGAATTTCATTACCAGAAAATACAGATGCCAGCCTCCTGCCATTTTCCTTCTCCTCTTCCCTCCTGTCTCCTTGTAGATTCATTATAGATATTGGTACTACCCCTTCAGAAAACGGACAACCTTATGGCATTTTGTAATATTGGGAAGGTGAGTACATTCTCTAACCTGGTTGTTTCACAAATAACGAGGTGTGTGCCCATGCTCTTCAGAATACACACATGTTTAATAATCTTAATAGCATCATTGTGATAAGAGCTCCAAATTGAAAACAGTTGTCCCACCCAAATGTCCATCTATCAACACTGGATGGATACAATGTTATGTGTGATTCCCATAGAAATTATAGAGCAATGAGAATGAATACATCTCAGATACACACAACTTGGATTTATCTTGCAAATACAATGTGTACGAAAAGAAAGAAGACATGAAAGAATAGGTTAGTAATGTTTCATTCATGTAGAGTTTTGAACCATGTCATTTAGGGATGTGATGCATTCATAATTGAGTAATAAGACAATAAAGAAAAGCAAGGAAGTGATTATCTTATCAGGTGAAAGTGGTGATTATCTCAGGTGGGGATGGAGGGGATTGTCATTGGAATGGGACAGAGATGGATCTTCTGGGGGTGCTGCCAGTGTTCTATTTCTGGGCTTGCTTGTGGTCATTGGTTGTATTAATTGTCTCTTGCTGCATAATAACATTGGCAGAAAGGGAGTTAAAAGTGTCCATGGACACCTGCAAAATTGAACACTTGTTACTCTCCTGGTCCTAATGTTGAGAACCAAAAGGATGATACTTCAGGAGTCCTTCCCACTGTGCTGTGCTTCTCAGAGACTTGGACCTTTGTGAAGGAGTGGCTAGAGAATAGGAAATGTCATTTCAGCATACATTTCAACATCAAAGGATTTGGACCCTGGCATAGGCTTTGGAGACGGCTGAGTGTGGTCACTCCATTTATGCAGGTGTAGCTGGAGTCCCATGAAAGTCATGATTCAGTGGAAGTGAATGACCATTTAGTATTTTTCTTTATCAACATGCCATGTGTCACATGATTTTTAACGCTTCATCTTAAAACTTACATTATAAATTTTTGGATGCAGATATTAAGTTTGATATGGGTATTATATCTACCTTAAGTCCTGAAACGGACTATATGAAGACAGTTTGATGGACGTAATGTTTGGAGAAAATGCTTATTTTCTCCAAATATTACTTTATTACTCCAAACTTATAAAAGTTGTTTTAATTGCACACAGCTTTAGTGATGGTGTGAAAGGATATCATTCTAAGGCGGGGTTGAAATGGGTAATGGATAATGTCAATTTCTTCAGCAGCAGATTCTAGTTTTTTTGGTATCTTTTATATCTTGACCTCTAGGAACCTCTTTTCTTCTCTTGTGGGGTCTGGTCTCAGTTAAAAATTCCTTAGATCTGAATGCAGATTCAGGGAAGGGCAGAACACATCCACTTCAAACTACGTTTCTTCCCATCTCAAGTGTTGTGTGGAGAATCCAAACTCTGTATAAGAAGATTAGCCTCCCAAGCCTTTGGTCTTGTGTCCTCATATGCCCTGATTTCCAGCTCCTTTCTGTTTCATCTGCCTTATTGTTTTATCTGATTTCTCATTTGGCTCATGTCTTACGTTGTTACTTACCTCCTCCTCATTGCATAGTTAGTGCATTTTAGACACCTTAAAGAACACCAAAAGACTGGGACTTTGGGAGGACAATAAAACCTAGAGATTGAAATTTTTGTGGGGACCCGGCTATGTGAGGTTAAATCTTGATGATTTGCAACAGAGCTGGCTTTGCGTTCACCCATTTGGCCTTTTATGGGTAGAGCCTAATTGGGAGACAGTCTGTCTCAGGCCATGATGTATTTTTCTTGGGTGGTAAGTACAGTTGTTTCACAGGTGTGCGCCTATTTCTATATAGGTCTTGAAAGAGTGTACATTGGACTTGGGCAAAGACACAGAGTTCAGGAGGTGGTGGTTGTGAATGCCCTTTGCAAGCACAGGGGCCTCAGCAACCATCATGGCTAGGTTGTGTGGCAGTAGACAAGATTTCTTTCAACAGTGGATTCTTTGGGCATTCTCAGAAGAAACTGACATTTTTCACTATGGGAGATCCCACAGAACAGATTTGAGGGGATGGTGTTAGGAAAACAAACGGCTGGGAGGAGATTCAACACAAGTAAAAGGAAGAAAGCCAAATGGTGCCAGCCGTGTGTGTGCTAGGAAGGAAGGCACTGAGTTTAAGGAGTCAGTCACGTGTTCTACTCAGCCTCTCTGAAAAGAATGAGACCAGCATTGTAAACGGAAATGCTGCAGATAAATGTGTAACAAAAGCAAATGCTACTCAGTGTAGGGATTTTCAAAAACCATAGAAAACCTTGAGGAGAACAGGGCAGAAGTATTAGTCCTAACTGTTAGCTCTAGGGACACAAAATTAAGAAAATGAGAAGTTTACTTGGGATCCTCGTCCGGCTGAAAATACTGTGTGCAGAGGGGAGGTTGATTTCAGAGGCTGAAGCTAAGTCATGGGAAGAGGCAGCACAAGTGGCCCCTGTGCCACAGAACTAAAAGTGGCTGCTTCTGAGAGAGCGTGGAGCCCAGTTACTAGACAGAGCCAACCTGAATGTGGTACCAGGACGCCAGGATATGGAGCTGAGAAGCAAAATAAAAATTAAGAAGTTTTATTAAATATGCTTCTCTGGAAAGACACACTAAATAAGGCTGTGTGGCCAGGGTTGTTGTCTCGAATTCCCTTCTCTAAGAGGAAAGTATTAGTGAACATGAACAATTTCTCTTAGTTGGCATGGGTGGAATGGTATCCTGCCAGCAGTCCCAAGGCAGAGCCACAGAGGACAGTGGCACTGGGGTAGAAGTGTCTGATGGTAGGAAAGTGTACTTGGACAGAATTCTCCTTCGGGGAAAAACCACATTCTGGGTTGGCCATTGGTTAAAGATTAAGCCCATGGTAACCGAATTTTATATTTATATGACAGACCCACAGCTAACGTCATTCTCAACAGTGAAAAGCTGAAAGTTTTTCCTCTCAGATCAGGAACAAGACAGAGGTGCCCACGGTTACCAGTCTGATTCAACATAGCACTGGAAGACCTAGCCAGAACAATCAGGCAAGAAAAAGAAATAGAAGGCAACCCAATCAGAAAGGAAGAAGTAGAATTGTCTCTGTTTGTTGATGACATGAAAATCCTGAAGATTCTACCCAAAACTATTAGGCCTAATGAACAAATTTAGTAGTTTCAGGATATAACACCAACAAGAAGAAAATCAGCCATGTGCAACAACCTGGCTACAACTTGAGGGCATTATGCTAAGTGAAACAAATCATCCAGAGAAAGATACATACTATATGATATCATTTGTGGGTGAAATCTAAAAATGTTAAACTCATATAGAGTAGAATGGTCATTGTCAACACTAATGGGTAGAGAAAATGGAGAAATTTTTGTAAAAGGGGACAAACTTTCAGTTACAACACGGGTAAGTTCTGGGGATCTAGTGTATAGCATGGTGCCTACAGTTGACAATAGTATATTGTATACTTGAAGGTTGCTATGAGAGCAGAGATTTAATGTTTTCACTATAACAAAAAGGGCACTTAAGTGAGTTAGAGGATGTGTTAACTAACCTTATTGTGTAAGAAGTTCACAGTATATGTGTGTATCAAGTCATTCCATTGTATACTTATGTTTATACAATGTTATACATAAATTATATTTCAAGGAGTTGGAAAAGATGGATTACTAAATAAATATCACCAGGAATGTTTATTATTTAGAAGAAAAATTAAAATCTCTTCTAATAGCAGATGACAATATAGACCCTCAAGGGATAGTTAACAACAAAATTGAGTCTATACAAGAATAAAGATTTACCTAATCTCTGGATATGAAGAGCCTTCTAAGAATAGCACCAATGAAAGTATCATGAAGAAAAAAGAGGAATTGGTTTGACTATATTGAAATTATAAAACTTATGTAAATAAAAAATGAACAAAATTAATGACAATAAACTGATAAAATATTAGTCCCAAATCAAAGAAATAAGAGACTAATATTCTAAAGGCACCTGGGTGGCTCAGTTGGTTAAGAGGCTGTCTTTGGCTCAGGTCATGATCCTGGGGTCCTGGGATCAAGCCCCATATCTGGTTTCCTGCTCAGCGAGGAGCCCACTTCTCCCTCTCCCTCTGCTCTTCCTCTTGCTTGTGCTCTCTTTCTCTTTCTAAATAAATAAATAATTTTTAAGGGGCGTTTGGGTGGCTCAGTCACTAAGCCAATGCCTTTGGCTCGGGTCATGATCCTGGGGTCCTGGGATTGAGCTCTCCATCAGGTTCCCTGCTCGGCAGGAAGCTTGCTTCTCCCTCTCTCACTCCCCCTGTTTGTTACCCCTCTCTCACTGTCTCTCTGTCAAATAAATAAAATCTTAAAAAAAAAATCTTTAAAAAAGAATATTTTATAAAAAATTAAAAAATTAAAAAAGAATAATATTTTAAATATATGAAGTTGTCTATATAAATTGATAGTAAATGTGCTAAGACCTAAATAGAAAAATGGAAAAAAAGACTATGAAGACTTTAAAACAGAGAAAATTAAAACGACAAATACGTATGGTCAATCCTCATTATTCAGAGATTCCATATTTCCAAGCTTGCCTACCTGCTACAATTTATTTGTATTCTCCAAATCAATACTCACGGCGCTTTCACAGTAGAGTGGCACTAAGTTTGTGTCCCCCTGATGCTTATGTCCCCAGCTGATGTCCAACAAGCCGACAGTCTCCTTTCTTAGTTCAGCTCAGAGACTGCAAACAAGTGTCTCTTTCAAAGTGTATATACTGCTACAGTGCTTTCATTTTTGTGATTTTGCTGATTTTGCTGTTTAAAATGGTCCCTGTGCTCAGTGTGCAGTGCTCACTAGTGCTCCTGTGAGCAAGAAGGCTGTGGTGTGCCTTCTAGAAAGGGTGGGGTGTGCTTTGTAAGCCTCTCAGAGGCTTGGGTTGTAGTGCTGTTGGCCATGAGTTCCATGTAAATGGATCAATGATAAATATATTAAATAACATATCTTTAAATAGAGATATACACAGGACAAGATTGTGCATTGATCAGTTGTGAGCAGAGGCCTGTAGGGACCCAAATCCGTATTTGCCCTAGGAGCAATTGTTCAGTATTTGCTAACTCGTGCGGGCTTTCTAGAAAATAACCACCTTGAATAATGACAGCCGACTGAATATGAAAATGCTCAGATTTGCTTATAAAACATGTAGATTGCAGTATTGGGATTTAACCTTTAAATTAAAGTGAATCATCGTGTCTGTGCTCATACTAAAAAACTGTGATACAGACATTTTCATATGGTGCTGGTGTTCTTTTTAAGTGGTTCAGTCTTTCTGGGAAGCAATTTGACATTAGACGTTAAAAGCACTTAAAATATTTCGACCCTTTGACATAGTAAGTCTATTTCTAGGAATCTGTTCTGATGAAATAATCCGAATGATGCTGTTAAAGATGGGAAGCTGTTCATGTTTAATGTTAGGTATTTAAAGGAGCTGGATATAAAACTGCAAGTGACCCCCATTACTTAAAATAAGTGATATCTATTTATATATATAAATCGTATAAAACACTATGCCGAGGGAGAAGAAATATACCAACATATTAACAGTAGAATATTTTTTCTCTTTTAAACATTTTTTTCCTTTATTCCTTTTTGTTATCATCCCCCAAGCTAATGTCCTCCCTAGAGATACACACAATATATATAATTTTTTATATGTGGCTTTTGCGAAGTCTATGTAGGGTATATCTGGGTCTATATATGATGTATACAAATAATATTGTACCATTAGCTTGTGTTTTTAGGCACCGTGCACGAGCACTTTGTTTTGGGTCCCTCCTTCATGCTAGAGTACATCTGGTTATTCCTCCTGAAGCTGGAAAATTCTCATAGTCTCAGTCACCACGTTTTCCTGCCTTCTTCTCTAACACTGGTCGCCACGCTGCCTCCAACGTTCTGCCCCTACATAATGATGAGACGGGCATCCTCATAGGTATTTCTTCGGTCACATTGTGGGGCATAACATATGCATATACTTAATCCGACTTAGTGGTGACATGTTGCCCTTCAGAATAACTGGCTTATTTCAATTGTGGGATCATGGCTATTTGTTGTTCTTAATTTGCTTGTATTATCTTTATTAAAAAATTAGCTTACTTTTTAAAGCATTAAAAGGGAGGAATTTGGAAGTAGGGCCATGTCTTTCTGTGTCCTTGACTTTGCTGGTTTGGTTTCTTTGACCTTGCATGTTCCTCTCTTGTAGTAGGTAGAATAATGGCTCCCATGTCCTACTCCCTGGAACCTAGGAATATGTTACCTTATAAGGCAAAGAAATAGCAGATATGATTAAGGTAAGGGCTTTGAGGTGGAGAGGGTATCCTGGATTATTCAGGTGGACTCAGGGTGGCCGGAGGAACCTTATGAGAGGGACCCAGAGGGGTCAGAGTCAGAGGGCAGGGCTATGTGGTGACGGAGAAGAGACTGGGGTCACGTGCTCTTTGGAGACAGGTGGAAGCCCAGGATCCAGGTGGCTTCTGGAAGCTGGCAACTCCACGATGAGTCCCCTTCTAGAAAATACCTTCCTGGAATGTTGCCTTTGTTAATTTATTTCTGTGTTTTAAGATTCTGCTGCCTACTAATGAGCAGGTGTCTAATTTCATTACTAAATAGGATGCCTCGGAGAAGTGGGAAACATGTGTCAGACTGATCATTCCTTTTCAGAGCTTTCTAAGGCATAATGAACATGCCAGTGATGTAGGTGAGGAAGAGTCACGTCCTCCACGCCATCCACTTTAGGGGCTCAAGACACCCAGATGACGTCGCTTGCAAGGTGTGCTGTGAATCACTGATACTAATCATCACTAAGGTGCTGGAGTTTGTAAATGATTTAATTTTAAAAACAAAGAATTCAAACTTATCCCCACAACAAGTTGTCCTCTTATCTCTCATTCTCTTGCATTCTGCTATGCTTTCTTAAATAAGAAAGTTGGGGATGGCCATGTCGTTGGTGTCCCCTAGAATTGACACAATCTTGTTTGTCGGTTGGTGAGGTTGCAAAGAAAAATGAAAATATAACATAGATTTTAAAAAAATCAACAGGTAGAGTGTATATGTAGCTGAAATAGAGGAATGAATTGGTGGTAACTCCAAGATTTTGAAAGGCAGGGGGATTATTTAGGGGAAATTTTTTGGTAGTAGAGGAGTGTGTGTGTGTGTGTATGAGTGCATTTGACAAGTTATTCATAAGTGCTGGAGGCAAATAAAAGTTCCGTAGACAATTTGTTGATACACAACAGAAGATTGAAAGTACAAAGGAAGAAATGAGGAGATCTGGGAATTTGGGAATCAGGATAGCCGTTATCAATGGGGATTCTTTAAGAAAAATGTTATATGTAATTGTAGGAGAAAGTGCTGAGGGCTGAGGCTTTGGGGATCTGAAACATGCTGACTGTCATTCAGGGTAAGAAGGTAGAGGGCCAGAAAAGTCATATTTGGAAACGGTGGAAAGAAGTCACATCATAATATGGTATCATGGATATCAAAGGAAGGGAGTATTTCTTGAGAAGTATTCTGTAGTGTAATTCCTATAATAAGTATTCTTTGAGTATCAAGAGCAACACTTGGCTTGACCAAGTCATGTTCAGATGTTTGCAGAATGTAACTCCAAGGGATGCCATTTGTATTTTTGTCTGTGTTGAATGTTCTCCTCTGGAGTTGTGCAGTGCACAGCCTGTGCAGCTGCTATTAGGAAACCGATCAGATGATTGAAGAGATATGGGTAGGAATGCATATCTAGTGGGGACATGGAGGAGGAGAGAGAATTAATATTGGTGCTACATGGAAGGGAGAGCCACAGAGTTGGGGAAAAGACCCAGAAAATAAAGACAATAAATGCTACAAAGGAAACTTTTCTGATTAAAAATTTTCCCCCTCTTTCACGCTCTTTGCTCTTTTCTTGAATTGATTTACTACTTCTTTGACTGGTAAGCTTTCACCTATTATTCCAGACTAGGCAAAAGTTCTGTGTCTCTCTGAAGTCTTCTCCTGTCACTGCAAACAGGACTAATTCTTCCTTTTTGTAATTCTGTCACATTTACTATAATATTGTCAAGGACTGCAACAACATTGTATTAAAAATTGCTTATGTGTGTGCCCTCCCAATAAATTCTGGTGTTCTCTTTGGGCTCTAAGGCCTTAGTCTAAGTCGGAGGTAAAAAGACAGCCTGGAAATGGGCTGGTTGACTAGGCTGTGAACTGCACCACAGGCTCTACTAATTCATATCCGTGAAATTGGGCAGCCAAGGCTCTGCCTTGAACGACTCTACAGCAGTGCTGCATACCCGGTTTTCTGGAGGTGAAAAAAAAATTTATATATATTTCCTTAAATGGAAATATATTTTCTATATCTCTATATACAACCTGATTCTTATCTTTTAACATCTTCAACTTTGCTTCCAGTTCAGTACTAACTTGAGTTTGATGCTGAAGTAACTGTTGCATACGTTGGAAAGAAATGATGATATCCTTTTTTGCTTCTTGAATATGTGTGATCTCTTCATTAATCTTCATATTTAATTCCAACTCCATATTGAATCTTTCCTGAAGTTCTTGAAATTTCTGTTCTTTAATTGTTAAATGGATGTTTTCTTCTCCCATCTTATGTTGACATGTGACCTTGGACTTTATCAACTCTGATGTAACTTTTTTTAGTTCCTTCTTCAAACTGCCTATTTCAGATTCTTGTTTTTTATTTAAAGCTGAAAGTCTTTTGTTTAGCTGTATTGCTTCCTGTACATTTTGTTCTAACTTTTCATGATTCTCTTTCACCAATCCAAATTGACCTGTTATGGTGCCATAATATTTCTCAATTTCATTCAGTTGCTTCTGATGATCTTCTTTAGCCAGAAGATGTAACTGGACTTTTTGTTCTTTCTTCTGTAAAGAATATTTAGAAACCTGTAATGCTTTTAGTGAGGACCTTGCTGAGTGAAGGTTCTGGATCAGGCAGTCTGGGGTGGCAGGCTGAGATTCTGTGTTCCTAGCATGGACTCAGGTGCTGTTGGCACAGTTGGTCAGAGAACTACACAAAGTACAAGGCTCCAGGCTAGACAGAATTTGTCCTGATGCCAAGTATCTGGACCTGGCTTATATTTATTGCAGAATAATAGGAGGTCAGACCGTATGATTTGGGAACCCAAACCTTAAGTCTCTCTTTTACTACTGGCTTATTGATTAATGTTGGATGTCTCACTACTGAAGACACTTTTTTTGGTTAAGACATGTGATGACAAATCCTGATATCCATGATAGGATATCTGTACCCCTACAAGGGTCAGCACGGTGCATGCTAGAGATATGAAACTAATCAGTGGATTGTTCACAGAATTCAGTAGTGCTGACTACAGTCCTGAGAAAGAGTTGACAAAGCTCTTTGAATTTCAGTGGAAGAAAAGAGATTTTCTAGAAGTCTCACATTCCGCTGGTGAAAGTATAAATTGGAATGACTACTTTGGAAACTCTTTGACAGGACTTCCTAAGGATGAATATAAGTAAACTCTATGACCAAGTATTTTTTTCAGCATATTAATATGTTATAGCAAACAGATATATGTAAAATGCAGCCTACCTCATTTCATTGTGCTTTGCTTTATTACAGGTGTAGCATGTCTTCCTTCCTTCCTTCCTTCCTTCCTTCCTTCCTTCCTTCCTTCCTTCCTTCCTTCCTCTCTCCCTCCCTCTGTCCCTCTCTTTTCCTTCCTTCCTTCCTTCCTTCCTTCCTTCCTTCCTTCCTTCCTTCCTTCTTTTTTACAAATTGGAGGTCTGTGGCAATGCTGCGTTGATGAACTCCATTGGCTCCATTTTTCCAACACCATTTCTTCACTTTGCATCTCTCTGTCACATTTTGGTAACTCTTGCGGTATTCCAGACTTTTTCATAATCATTGTATTTGTTGCAGTGATCTGGGGTCAGTGCTTATGACTCGGTGGAAGCTCAGATGATGGTTAACATGTTTTAGGAATACATTATTTTTTTATTAAGGTAGGCACAGTACTTTTTAGACATGTCAGTGCACACTTAATTGACTACAGTGAAGGGTAAATATAACTTTTATATGCACTGGGAAACCAAGAAATTCATTTGACTTGCTTTATTGCAACATTTACTTCATTGCTGTGGTCTAGCATTGAACCTGCAATATCTCTGAGGTATGCCTATGTATAAACAAATATAAGTATATATAAAACTAAATATGTACACATGTTCATTAAAAGACACGAGTTAGTGTGTCCTATAGCAGTGCTCTTCATAATATCCCTAACCTGGAAGCTATCCAAATGTCCATCTGGATGAATGAATTGTTGCATATTCACACAATGAGATGTGTGTTTACTGCAGTGAAAATAAATGATCTGTAATCTCGCAACAATATGAATGAATGTCATGAACAGAACATTGAACTCAAGAAGCCAGACACAAAGGAGTTATGTTATACGATTCCATTTATACAGAGTACAAAAGAGGCAATCTGTGCTGTTAGAAGCCAACATATTGTTTACCATTGGTGAGTGGTATTTTCTGAAAGAAAGTACAAAGGGAGTTTCTGGGGTGCTTGTTTAATAGGATTGTGCTTCACAAGGCTAAGTGCTAGTTATATGAGAGTGTTTGGTTTGGCTTATATTTGTGCAATTTTCTGTATGAATCTTGTTTTATCATAAAAGATTAAGGAATATGCACACAAAAAGAGTCTACAGGGTGGGACCTTGGATTGCTGGGGGAGCAGTGATGGGATTAGGAAAGGGACTAATGGTGGGAGGTACCTAAGGTAAATTTTATTCTCTTTTGGAGCAATTATGTATCCAGCAAACTGTTTTCTGGGGCTGATTTTGTGGGCATACTGGTCTATGTTATAAGACCTTTCTTCCCTGGCATGGTTCTAATATAATAGTTAAGATTTGAAATGTTTACTTCTGTCTTGGTTTTTGTTTTTACAAAGGATTTGGGGCAACTTAAAAGAAGCGTGGGCCAATTACTGGGCAGACAGTTTCTATGAGAAAATCAGGTGAAATAATTTAGAGGAAAACACCAACAAAAATTACTTTTAATGATTTTCTAATAGGTAGAAAAGCCATCTGCACTACCCAGTATCCCAAATAGTTACCCAGTTTACTTTAAAAAGTATTTATTTATTTGAGAGAGAGTGAAAGAGCGCATGTGCAAATGCGGGCTAGAAGCAAGGGGAGAGAGAAAATTCCAGCAGACTCCTCACTCAGCAAGGAGCCCGGAAGAGGTCTCCATCCCACAACCGTGAGGTCATGACCTGAGCCACAACTAAATGCTGAACACTCAACCTACTGAGCCACCCAGGCACCAAGTTTACTTTGTGATGCAGTGGGTTCTGTTCTTGATTCTTACTAAATAGCTATGCATAACCTTAAGCGAGTCCTAAGATCTCTCTGGACAGCTCCAACCCCAACAGTAACTTGGTTACCTTGACTCTTTTTTATACTGAGAGCACTTGTTACATCTGAGATTATCTTGATTTTTTTTTCTCATTGTTTATTTCCTGATTCCCTCTGTCTCTAATGTTTGAGTTTTCTAACTCCCAGTTTTACTCATTGCTATGTTTCTAGTATTAGAACAGTGCATGGTCCATAACAGAACATTTTTATTTAATGATTGAAAAACTTGGACTAGATCACCAAGCTGTCTTTAGCCATAACTTTCTGGAACTCTAACATTACACAAGCAATTTTGCAAGGCCAGTAGGGACTCAGGAGTTAACAAAAATCTGATTCTAGAATCAGAATGAAGGTAGAATGCAGGATGATAGTTCTCAAAGCACAGGCCAGGGATGCCTGGGGATTCCAATAACTCAGACGTTCATGGAGTCAAATTTGTAGTTATGAATCGAATCATCTCATGAGCATCCAGTGGAATCTTCCAGAGGCTGCATGAGATATGATACTGTACTCAACAGAATATAGAAGCAGAGATTAGAATCCTGCTGTCTTCTATTATGCAAGGTATTAAAGAGATTTGCAAAAATCTCCAGTGCCACTCTCCTTGCTATTCTTTATTTAGGAAAATACAGATATTGTTTCATAAATATGCATTTTTATTAACATACAATGGGTTTAGTATTGTTATTTTTTTTTAAAGATTTTATTTATTTGTCAGAGAGAGAGAGAGAGAGCGAGCACAGACAGACGGAGTGTCAGGCAGAGACAGAGCGAGAAGCAGACTCCCTGCCGAGCAAGGAGCCCGATGTGGGACTCAATCCCAGGACGCTGGGATCATGACCTGAGCTGAAGGCAGCCGCTTAACCAACTGAGCCACCCAGGCGTCCCTAGTATTGTTATTTTTAAATGCATTAGGAAATACATGGATTGAAATGCCCTTATTTCTCATGCTACCTGTAAACTGATGTAACCCGTGGAAACTGAAGCATCTTCAGTAATTTTCTAAGAGCGTGAAGACAGCTTGAGCCTAATAGTTTGAGGACAGCTGATGCAGGAAGCCATTGAGGAAAGGCCGGATGGGCCAGGATAGCCTGGCAAGCTAGGAATAACTCTTCTTGACTTACCTTTACTTCGTTCAGGCTGTTCTCCTGCTCTGTAGCCTGTCCCATTAGTGATACATCCAACCCATTTCTCTTTTTCTAGAGATTTCCGTCACTGTGGTTCCCTTCCTGGATGTCAGTGGCTACTATCAATACAGTAAGTTGGAAACTATTCCATTTCTGTTTAGCTAAAGTCTAAGGAACCTAAGTATCCAATGTCATTGTTTATTTGGCCAGGAGAATTTCTCTTGCCTCATTTTTATAATGCTTTCCATTTTCCAGGTCTGAGGGTTGTGTTTTTCTCCAGAGAGTTGACTCCAACCACTTAGTTGCTTTTTATCTGGTGCAATTCAGCACATTTCAGAAGTTCCAGGGGCAGCATGTTTTTATCTGTCCACACCAGCTCCTACCCCGGGCGAGGAGCCCCAGGAAAGGGTAAACACGGTTGGCTGAGCAGCTGCTGCCCGGGGTCTTAGTGGGATGCTGGTGCGTGCCTCCACTTCAGAGTCGAGGTCCCCGGGAGGGGCTGGCTCTGTTCAGACGTGTGCCAGGTTGGAGGAGAACCGGGGTTGTACAAAAGAAAGCCACCCCTGGTCCCTCCTGCTTCTTTCTCCACCGTTCGCACTCACCGTGCCTACTGTGTCTCACCACTGAATCACATGTGCATTGTAAGAACTTTTCAGTGAGAATTGATGCTACACCTAAAACAGTTTTGTGATCCTGGATTTATGCGTCACACTGGCAAATGAAGGGATTCCCCCACAGGATCTCATGCTGTTGGTGACTACTGGATGAGGCCAGTTTGAGGCTAAGTTCATATGCATACTAGATGCAGCCTAGGTCCCTCATGAAGTTTCATCCGATTTTCAAGCCTGTGAAGTCATTAGACAGTCATACTTTCTCTTCCTACAATGACAGCATGATGTCAGAGGAATAGCGTGGGGTCTAGAGGTTAGGTGTCTTGATTTTAACCCCACATCAGTTATGTGCTAACCACATGTTGCTGGTTGAGTCACTTAGCCTTTTTGAGTCTTGTTTTCTTAGTAGCAACTTGGGATGATATCTATCTCATAGACTGACTATAAGTCAGGTTAAACATGCTTGAAATAATTTCTTAATTTAAAACATCTATGGGCTTTAAAATTTTTAATGTCACATTATTGACCTCTGTGAGTTTGCATTTTGCCACGGGTATTACACTAACTCTTCATGATAAATTTCAGTTTTATTCTAAGGATAATAGCTTCCAACTCTACTGGGTCTGTCTACTCTTGGAGTAAAACTTAGCAAGTATCATCAAATTCCTCCCTGATACGGAGGTAGACTCAGACACTCTAAAATCAAGTTTCTCTTTTTCAAAATTCCCGTAAGAGGTTGAAGCGTAGAAAAAGCTCACTGGAGTCTCACTGCTCACCGAGGACAAACACAAGAGAGAGGAGAAAAGGCCCTAACTTTGAGGAATTGAATATGTGTTTATGTCCTTCCCATTTGACTCCCCCTTTTCTAAACAGCTACACACACTGTGGCAAGTTAGCTTTTGTGTCTTAAATATAGCTTTTGTGATTTTGTCCACCTAGAAACACAGTAGCATAAGAGTTAAAGGTACGGGATTTAGGGGTTGTTGTACCTGAGTTTGACTGACATTTTGGTCCTTGACCAGCTCTCTGACCTCAGGCAAGTTGTCGAACTTAAATGTGCAAGGTTCTTACTGCTGTTGTTAATAAGGACTACAAATCTAGGGGTTTAACACAACACAGGTTTTTTAGCCCACAATTCCATAGGTGGAAACTGGTTTCTTGGGCTCAGCTGGTTTCTGTCTCCAGGCCCGAGAAGGGCCATGTCCAGCTGGCTGGCCTCTCCCTGCCAACTTCCGGGAACAGTCAGCTTCTAGTCCCCTTCAGGTTGGTGGCAGAATCCTGTTCCTGGCGGTTGTAGGATTGAGATCCCATTTCCTCGTTGGCTGTCGGTTTGGGGTTTCCTTCCCTCCTGGAGGCCTCTCTCTGGCCCTTGCCCACAACCAGTAGTGGTGTGTCAACACCGTCTCCTGCTTGGAACCTGTTGGACTTCCTCCCTTTTCCTGCTTCTCACCGCAAGAAGGCCACCTTCTTTCAAGGACTCAGAGGCTCTGATTGGGCCTACCTGGGTAATCTGGGCTCCTCTCTCCGTTTTAAGGCCTGTAACCTTCATTATATTTGCAAAGTCAGTGTAATTGGGCTGTGGACATCTTCGGGACCTGCTGTTCTGTCTGCGGGACCAAGTTGGATTTCCTGTGTGGAAAAACCTTGGGATTCACGCCTTCCCCACGGGGCTGTTGCTTGGATTGAGTAAAAGATCTCTGAAGTGCCTTGCGCTAGTAAATCTTACTGACTTTCTGAGAGCTACCGTATCACACTGAAATCCAGATCGTGAGGTCCTCTGTGTGATGGGACAGGACAGCGGCGGTCCTGCCTGGACCCACGCTCCCACACACCGCCGGTGTCTTCACATCCCATCAGGCAGGCTCCCTCCTGATTATTCTTTTTCCTTCACCTTCTCTCAGCGTGGAACGTCCTCTGCCTCTTTTCTACCTTGGCTCCCTAACATCTTCAGCCGAACCCCACCTCTTTGTTTTGTGTGTTTTCTTTTTTGGAGCTCACCAGCAGTATCCCAGACCAAGCTGCTCTGCCTCCGTCAGATACCCGGAGCGCGTCTCTTCGGGGTCGCGCCCTTCTAGTCTAGACTGGGAGGAGTGTGTTCCCCTCCCCCGATTCTCAGTGCGTCCGACTTGCTCTTGAGCACTAGTCATAATGCCAGGTTCCGCACCTGTCACTGGTGTTTGGGTGACAGCTTCAGGGAAGGCAAGAATCCAGCATTGGACGACAGAAACTCCTGTCCCAAGCCAGCGATTCCCTTGTAGGCCTTCTCTCAGTTCCTCTGCAAGCCCAAGGGGGTCAGTCCCAGTCTGGTCATTAACATCTCTCTAATACTTGTTTTCTCTCTAAGACAAAGAAAAAGAGGGGCATCTGGGTGGCTCAGTCAGTTGAGTGCCTGACTCTTGATTTTGGCTCAGGGTCATGATCTCAGGGTCGAGAGATCGAGCCCTGCATCTGTGCTCAAAGTACAGAGTCTGTTTGGGTTTCTCTTAACCTCTCCATCTGCCCCTCCTCCTTGTGCTCTTTCTCTCTCTCTCTCAAATAAATAAATCAACCTTTAAAAAAGACAAAGAAAAAGAGAAGCTCTCTGGAGGCAATAATGGACAGCGAAATGTAATAGCATAATTCTTTTGTTTATATCACATATTTGTATATTAATATACTTATATCAATTAATAATTATTTATATAACAGATACAATCAATTATAATTACAAAATATAAAACATACATAAGATTTCACGTGTTTTATATAATATATTTAAATCTCTTCCTATCTACAGTGGATATTATTCAGGTGATTATCCAGAAAAATCCTTGGAAATGGTAACTGAATGATTGATCAAAGTGAACACATCGACTGTTGCTGGACAGTCGGATCTGAGTTTTGTCATTGGCCGGCCCGTGTCCCTCGGCTAGGGACTGGGCTTCCTCACTGTCGAGTGCGACTATTATCACCTGTTCCCGTAGGGTGCTTGGGAAGATGGAATGAGATAAATTGTGTCAGGAACTTGGCACAGTGGCCAGCACATAGTGACTTCTTGACTACACTGGCTGTCACCCCTCTGGCTGATGGGCATTCTCCCTGAGCCCAGCCTGCATAGCATTCCTCCTAGGTCACGCTGTCCTGGAGAAGGGGGCACTCACATAGAGCTCTCATTTCCCAAACATGCGTCCTCATGTATACTCTTTTGCTTCCCATCTAATAATTAAAAATCAGGAAGATGTTGCTGGAAATAGCCCAGGAACCCACCTTTATTTGTGGAAATGAAGTCTTTCTTTGTAGAAGACTATGGAGTCTCAGAGGAGGGTATAACATTTTTTTTCACTGAGATTTTATAGAGCTGTATGAAAATGTCTACTTAAGAGATTTCTGCTTGGGCAGAGAGAGTCAATTATCACATGGTTTCACTTATTTGCGGAGCATAACAAATAACACGGAGGACATGGGGAGATGGAGAGGAGAAGGGAGTTGAAGGAAATTGGGGGGGGGAGATGAACCATGAGAGACTATGGACTCTGAAAAATAACCTGAGGGTTTTGAAGGGGCGGGGGGTGGGAGGTTGGGGGAGCCTGGTGGTGGGTATTATGGAGGGCACGCATTGCATGGAGCACTGGGTGTGGTGTAAAACTATGAATTCTGTTACGCTGAAAAGAAATGAAATAAAAAAAAAGAAATTTCTGCTTGGAATTATGCTTTCTTGAAACAAATGCAACAACATGAAAGCTCTTGTAGTAAAAGATAGAGCCTGGTCTGGTTCCTAGAGGTCATGGCCCACACCAGGGTCTGTCTGGCAGCTCAGTGCTTTCACTACTGAGAGCAGAGATGAATGCGAGATGGTCCCTGGAGAGATGAAGCAAGCATTCTTGTGCATGGTTTTGTGGTTCCTGCTTTTGACACCTCTTAACTTACATAGATGTCTGGCTCATAAATGCCATCAATGAACTTTTGTAGGTAATTTTGGGGGAAAATAATTTTCTTTCACAATTCAAAGAAGAGGAAGAAATTTGTGCCTTCACATTTTGTTCGGGTAACTGGTCTTTTGGATTGAGGAAGGACTGACGCTGACCAGAGGCGGTATACCTGACCTCGGGTAGGGTACTTGCTTTTAAGTCTCTTCCCCTAGAGCAAAAACCAAAAACCAAAACCCCAAACAACAAAATAAAAAACAAAAAGATAAGAAAAAGTCTATTGAAACAGCCTTTGGATTTCCACTGTTAGAGATCCCAGAATCTTTGGTGAAACCATTGTTTCCTATTAACATGTAGTAGAAAAGCTCCCATTTTAGAGTCCTGGCTCTAACAGCCAGGCTGAGAATCCCACCACTGTCACTAGACCTTGTGTAGTTTTCTTAATCTCTCTGAAGCTGAGCTGCTTCAACTATAAAAACAGTTCATAGTGTTTGCATTGCATTACCTAATTACGCTGTCTCAAACCATTAAAGGGGATTCTATGAGTAGAGTACCTTTCTCATCGTACCGAGTGCATAGTAGGCTCTCTGTAATTAACAGTTACTACTACTGCTGTCTTGGAGGGGTTTGGCTCAGTTACTAGTAAATTTTATATATTAGAATGTCAGATTTTTCCATAGTGATGGCTAAGGAGAATTCTCTAAAGCCATAAAAATGAAGTTTGGTTAGAGAATGGATGAAGAGCCTCTAAGACAGAGGGTACACCCTAATGGAAGGCTTCAGGATGGACTGTTAAGGGTCACTGGTAGAGAATCTGATACCCTTTGTCACCGTCCAAGTTTGAGTTGAGCTAGCCTGGGACAGAGTTGCAGAGAAAAAGTCCCAGGCCAAGGAACTTCTAGCCACTAGCATTATCTGCATCTGAAGAAGAAGGTGAAGATGAAGAAGGAGAGATTAGGACAGGAGGAGGACCAGGGATGCTCATTTTTCTTGCTAATGTGCCATCTTTGTATACCAACTGTTGTTCTTTTTCTCCGAGATTTCAAATGTCAGTACATTAATGCTGTTAGTAAAGGACAGATTAAATCAATGCTGGCAGAAGTATCATGCTAAAGGGAGGTTAAGTGTTCAGTTGTAAATAATCTATCCAGGTAAAGACAAGAAATATGGATATTTGAGTGATCTCAATAGCTTCTGTAATTTTTAAGATTATAGTTTAGGGGCACCTGGATGGCTCAGTTAAGTGTCTGTCTTGGGCTCAGGTCATGATCTCAGGGTCCTGGGATTTAGCCCCACACTGGGCTCCCTGTTTGGTAGGGGGTCTGCTTCTCCCTCTCCCTTTGCTGAATAGAAATAAATAAAAAAGAAGAAGAAAAAAGATTGTAGTTTAACATTTGGGTGGGCAAGGGCTGTATTTATACCTACTTAAAATTTTCTGTTAAATCATTCTTTTTTTTTAAGATATTTTTGATTTTTATTTATTTATTTGACAGACAGAGATCACAAGTAGGCAGAGAGGCAGGCAGAGAGAGAGGAGGAAGCAGGCTCCCTGCTGAGCAGAGAGCCCAATGTGGGGCTCGATCCCAGGACCCTGGGATCATGACCTGAGCCGAAGGCAGAGGCTTTAACCCACTGAGCCACTCAGGCACCCCCTGTTAAATCATTCTTAATGAAAATTTGCATAATTTTCTATTGAAGAATATCTACTTACAAACTGATCATATGTTTCATATTATATACATGTCTCTTGAATAATATAATAATATATATACATAATACATAACATACACCTATATATAAAATTTAGGAGCAGATATGTGACATGTTCAAGTGAGGTCTTATATATCAAGCTTATCTAAAAAGATGTTGTGGCAACTTAGGTGATAAATTATTTTTGGTTTTGATCCAAGTATATCTCCCACATGAATGGAGCAGTCTTTGGAGATCAGAATAATGATGTAATTGAATAAACAGAAATCATCAATATTCTTTCCTTCCTGTTGCTTCTTCTCTCAATATTTTTCATGTCATGAGCTCCCCAGAATGTTCCTAATCAAATCTTTCACATCACTGTTAAATGTGATGTTGTCTCTTGTCAAAAGTTTGCTTCCAGGTGGTGGGTATTGTGGAGGGCACGCATTGCATGGAGCACTGGGTGTGGTGTAAAACTATGAACTCTGTTACGCTGAAAAGAAATGAAATTAAAAAAAATAAAAAATAAAGGAGAAGACTCTGAAACTGCTTCCAAATTTCAATGGACTAAACAAACACATAACAATTTTGATGTGCTACTTGACGTGCCCACACGTACTGGTAAAGGGAGATATCTGTTCAAAATATGATCCATAGTCTGATAGCACACATGGTTCTTGTCTCCATCATAGCATATACCATACTGTACAGAAATCTTGAAGGAGACTAGAGGTGCACACTCCTTATTGTCGGTATCCTTAGTCCAAGCATATAGCACAGAAAAGGCATTGTAATCAAGGCTCCATGAATGTGTGGGACCTGTTGGGTAGTAAGTTGTTGTGGGACATCCAAGAGGAGCTGCCCAGTAGGCACTTGGAACTCAAGATATAGATTAATGTAGAACCACTAGCTGAAAGTTTGTGTCTGGAACCATGCATGTGCCTGAATTTATCATCTGAGAATTGTTAGGGTGGGAAAGGTCAAAGGAAAAGATGGAATTTTGAAGGACATGAAGGTGTAAGAAATGGGAACCATAAGCTAGTTCAGCAAAGCTTCCTCAGTGGACAAGCCAAAGAGGAAGGGAAAAGATGGAGATAATGCAACGCGCTGAGCAACCGTAGGAAGAGAACTCTTCGGAAAGGAATGTTTTTAAGTGTCAAGTGCTCCAAAAAAGGAAACAAAGGACTGCAAGTTGCTTATTATATTTATCACCAAGAAGGGGTGTGTGTGTGTGTGTGTGTGTGTGTGTGTGTGTGTTACAGAGAGAGAGATCTAGATTAAAGCAGCTACTGCATCAGGCTGTTGTGGTAAAAACCATAGTGTAACAGAATGAGGAACAAAGGGCAGGTGACGAGTGGAGAGAAATATTTCAGGAAGCTTAATTTTAAGAGAAGAGATGAGATTAGGGTAGTAACTGGTGGGGGGAAGGAGGTACAGAAAGACACCTGATCACAACTCAATGCCAATGGTAAGGTCAATGGTGTGAAATGATAACAGTAGATGACCGATGGGTTAGGGCCATGCGAATCTAGGAAGGAACAAGCAGCCGAGGATACATGCAGCGTTAGCCTCACACAGACAGGACTTGTGTGGGGAGCATAGTTCTGCCACTGTCACAGGAGGAAA
>PISX010028402.1:5587-21713 GCA_004024625.1 Mellivora capensis | reverse complement strand
TACCCGACTTTTGTAGCAACATGGACGGGACTGGAAGAGATTATGCTGAGTGAAATAAGTCAAGCAGAGAGAGTCAATTATCATATGGTTTCACTTATTTGCAGAGCATAACAAATAACACGGAGGACATGGGGAGATGGAGAGGAGAAGGGTGTTGAGGGAAATTGGGGGGGAGATGAACCATGAGAGACTATGGACTTTGAAAAATAACCTGAGGGTTTTGAAGGGGCAGGGGGTGGGAGGTTGGGGGAGCCTGGTGGTGGGTGTTATGGAGGGCACGCATTTCATGGAGCACTGGGTGTGGTGTAAAACTATGAATTCTGTTATGCTGAAAAGAAATTTAAAAAAAAGATAACTTAAAAGTTCAAAAAAAATTGCTGTAACTGCGGTAATATATGGGTCCATTTGATGAAATTTGATAAGAAACATAATATGTGGGATGAAAGCCTTTTCTTTATTTCATCATAACTGCTATTCAGTTCAGGCTACAGCAGATAATTCTAATTATGGGGTTATAATCTTGGATTTTTAGCATTTAAAAAATGTTAATTTGAACTTAATTACTGAACAGACAACCTAAACGGTGCCACTTTTGTTTTTATTGACTCAAAGTTTACAGAGAAAATTAAATAAGTAGTGCAAACCTATTAGGGAGATTTTCTTTTACTTTTTACACAGAGAAGTAATAGGTCCAGCAGTTCTGAGACAAAAAGTAAGATATTCATTGAGGCCGCCTTCAGTTGCTTGGGCACACAGACCATCTGGCAATGATAGGAGATGGGGTCTCAACATGCCCTTTGTTAATAAAGTGCTTGCCACTGGGAGGAATAATTCTTTCTTTAATTGTGTACCTATTTGAGAAGAGAGAGCAAATGAAGGGTCTGCCTTCTCAGATGAAAATGATGAATGACCTTGAAGACTCAGCACTAGTCATCCTTGGAAATCTGGATTCTCATCAACTCTGCTCATTATGAGTCCAGTCTGGGTGTACACAAAGCACCTATTGACTTCAGTGGGAGTTCTAAGGCACAATCAGTCCTGAGGGAGGTGATGTTTTTAAATCACGCTTCCTTTCTCACTGAAAGGCTAGAAAATGAAGGCGGAAAACACAGACACCTCAATTACGAGTCTTAAAATAAGATTAAGCATACAACGTGGATTTCACATCAATATCAACAATGAACTGCAACCACTACTTGCAAATGGAAGCTTGTGGTACTTGGTGTCATTCAGTCACTAATACTGTGAAGAGGAGAGAGAAATGTAAAAGAATCTTCCCAGAAACAAATATCTAGTTTACAATTTATCTGACAGTAGTATAACTGAGAGAGAAGTGCTAGAAATAATGGAGCCTAGTTTTTATCTATTGGTATTAATTTTTATGATTTAATGATTTCATTTTTTAAACCAATAAATACTGAACCAAACTTAATTGTGCTCAGTTCTGTATCTGTTATAGCAGTTATCTAACAGTTTGATAAACAAACCATTTTATTATTGTTGAGGACATTGATGACGATGATTATGATGACATGAATGTAGGAGAGATAAGACAGAGGAGGAGCACTCTTGCATGGGCTCTCCTCTCCGAGATTTCATGGAATATGGATAATGTAGCCTGATGATCTTCATCACATTTTACTAAAGTTATTAATCAGGATTATGGTTTCAATACCATCCAAACCATCAAGGACAATTGCTATATTTGTCAAAAGTCAGATGTTTGGGGCGCCTGGATGGCTCAGTGGGTTAAAGCCTCTGCCTTCGGCTCAGGTCATGATCCCAGGGTCCTGGGATCAAGCCCCGCATCAGGCTCTCTGCTCAGCAGGGATCCCGCTTCCTCCTCTCTCTCTGCCTGCCTCTCTGTCTACTTGTGATCTCTGTCAAATAAATAAATAAAATCTTTGAAAAAAAAAGTCAGATGTTTCAAGATTGTGTCCATCCATCCCACTGAGGAGGCAATTGGGAGATAACTGGAGAGGAATGAAGGTATTCCTGCCTGACACATTATTATTCATTGTTGATCAAATAGTTTGAAATCTTAAGGGTTAAGAGTAAAGAGTGTTAGGAGTAAAAAGTCATATTTAAAAACTACTAAGTTAATAAAAACTACTAGGTTAATATTCCTCCCTATCTTAGGATCAGAACATACTTTAAATTCTTTACTTTGGTCTCATAAAAATGAATTTTAAAATCCGCTTGGACAGAGCCCAAAAACTCAAAGTGATATATTGAGTTAGTAACCCTGTATCACTACTTATCACAGTGCATTAGTAATTTTTTTTTTTAGATTTTATGTATTTATTTGAGAGAGAAAGAGAATGCATGTGTGCCTGCAATGGGGGGAAGAATGGTGGAGGGAAAGAGAATCTTGAGCAGACTCTGGGCTGAGCATGGAGCTGATGTGAGACTCAACCTGACAACCCTGAGATCGTGATCTGAGTGGAAACCAAGAGCTGGATGCTCAACTGACTGAGCCACGCAAGTGCCCCAGTAATTTTTAATAAGGAGATTTTAGTGACATACAAACCTCACTTATCTTATTACCATGACAGTTACATTGTAAGTTATCAACAAATACGTTTTAATAGGCTCTCACTGTGTGCCAGTTAAGTACTCTACAAAAACCTGTTTGCTAGCAAGTTTCTGTTTTATTCTATTTTTTTTTATCTCAAATCATCTTCCTTCAACTACCCAGAGTGACAGAATTTTTACATGAGTCGTGTGTACCTCCTAGTGCACTGAAGGTTTTTTATAACAGTTAAACAACAACTCTAATTACTATGCATAATTGAAGAGTAATTTTCCACAGTACAGGGGCAGCTACCTGAAATCTATTCTCCTACAAAGTACTTAACTCTTTTCCCCATGGTAGTTTTGCAAGGAAATTAGGTATCTTTTAGTAATCTCTCTCTTTTTTTTTTCTGTAGGAGAATTAGGCTTTACTTTCTTCAGAACAGAAATGTTCTCATATCAATTTATTCTTACCAGCACAGTTTGCTCAGAGAAAGTAGATTCTATTGAGAAGGGTATGGGCTTTATCCAGTTATTAGAATTGACTAACAGTTCAACAGTAATTATTAACCTTTATTTCTCCTGCACAAAAACTATTAATGCTCTTTAGTAAGGATTTAAGTACTTCAATTTGATATATCATGAAGAAATTAGCTCTGTAAAAATAAGATCCTCTCAGTTTTGTACACTTTGTAGCATGAAGTCAGGTGTGTTTGTAGTGATGGGGTGGGAGAAGAGGGTAAGACAGGAAATGGAAGGTCTCCACCACAAAGAAAGATTTTCTTTTCTTGACCTTTTGGAAGTCTGATATAAACAAAATAATATTTTCTTTGGCATACTAATTCATAGATTCCAACTTCATCAGTTTCCTCAACTTTTAAAAAGTTTATGTGTATAGTTCTGTATACACATTTAAAATATACTTTATTAGAGAATTTGCTCTACCTTCAGTTTAATAATTAGTAATATAGCCTTTAGTTTCAGGTAATATTTAATGTGTTATGGGAACATTAATGAAGAGAAGGAAGAATAAAATTGAAGTGTTGCTTTGCAGGGTAAATATGGCAGAAATAGCTGCTTTGTGAACTGATGACCTCCCCAAATCTAAGCAAGTGATGGCTTCATCCTAAGATACGTCTTATCTTCATGGGTGGGACTGAGAAAATTAAACTGTATTCTGGAATTTCATGGCATTCCAGTTTCCTTGCCTCATGGTAACTATGACTTAGTAATTATCCTAAAGTTATTGTTGTTGTTTCTTAAGGAGGTTTAATATGCTTTCTAGGACAGTCTGAAAGTCTGTGTTTCTTGAAAACACAAAATGGCCATGGCCAGAAAATGTTTGGCATTTTATGCTGTAACGTGATACATAGCACTTCCCCAACAATACAAATTTAATGTGCTATAAGCGAGGGTTCTTGAATTCACACACACAGGCACACACACACACACACACACACACACACACACACAGAGTTATTAACAGTCTTGCAGGACTTTGCAGGGCAGATTCCATGCCTGAGTTTGCTGATTAATTTGTGTAATTCTTTTGCAAGTGTTACACACTAGGCTTCTTGGGTATACATTAATACAGTAGACTTAAAGTCACATATGCACAACAAAACAAATCATAAATAATGAGATACTAAAAAACAACTGTCACTGAGGTAGCAATTATTTGTGTCTCTTTTTCACTGCAGTGACTTTTTCCTTTTACCCTGAGACATGCAAACAGAACAATTAGCGAAATAATTGATGATCAGTACCTTCAAAGTTTGTGGTGACCTGTATTATGCTTTATAAGCTTAATAATGAGAACACCTCCTATTACTGATTAGTGTACTGCCTGGTGCTATCTGGTGGTGCTCGGGAGGTACATCTGTATCAGACAAAAGGTTTTTATCTGCCCTTTACAGTTAGTTGGTCCCTAATGAACTGAGCTTTTGTCCCTTGTTGTTTTTAGATTCTAATTAAACTTGTTTATAGAATAGACAAATAATTAAAGATGTACTGTTTTCTAAGACTTAATATTGTCTTCCAATGAGGTTGTGTTGAAGTTGGTGGCAATTAACATATATAGTAATGTTTTTAATCATTTATGTATTAAAATGCATGCAAAATGTGCCCATGTTTTCTTAGGCTTCTTTGTGCTTGTCAACCCATTCTCTTAACTTGCTTTGGGTATGCTAATTACCCTCTGTCAAGCTGGGGTAATTCATCTTTTCCAAGAAAAAAAAATCAGTTTTCGTTTTTATGCTTGAGAAAGTCAAAGAATGGCAATTTATTTGGGAGCTTTCAGAACCAGAAAAGAATAGCTTTAAGGTTATGACAAACTGATTTTATGTTGTGCACAGCAAGAAGTATTAAACAGATAAATAGCATGTCATGTTAGAAATTTTATGTTAAAGTAGAATTTCCTACCTCTTTTGTTGAAGTTTCTATCAGCCTCCATTCTATATTAGGTCTTTATGCAAAATGCCAGTATAAATTATTTCTTGACCACAAAAACATGGATAATGAAATAGCAGACCTTTTGGTAGCCATGCCTTCCCCAATGAATTAAAAATTCCCACAATCCCTAGAGACAATGTAATTGTTAGTTCTTTTGTAATCTGTAGAGAAATACTCAAAAGGATAATCTCAAGGTCCCATTTTCAGTTTTTAAACAAGCATTTTAAATATGGTCATGCCTTACCAATGAGATAAGCAACTCTTTAAAGTGACTGCCTCTATGATTTCTAGGAAAGGTGTGACATTAGCTAGCATTCCCATATCCCAATCACTATTCTTTCCATATGGCAAGCCCTCAGTAAATTTCTGTTAATGGGTTCATTTCTCCATCTCCATCCATTTGGTTTATCTCTGAGTGAAATATTAGTGGAAAAGCTATGCCCTGGAATTCTAAGGGGCATGTATGAACAGGGAGACTACGGGGAGGTATTATTTGGATAGGTGAACTTGTTGTTTTCCCTGAAACATCCGGAGTGTATCTTGCACGGATACTGTAATGGAAAGGAAAATTTATACAATCTGACACCTTTTGAAAGTTATGCTGCATTTGTGGTCTTTAACTTATTGGACAAGTAAAAATTTTAAAAAAATCGTCTTTATTGTCTAAGCCTGAGGGAAAAATGGAAACATAATTCTGGTTATATTTTAATTGCTTTCCCTCTTTGTTCTGGAACATTATAATACTCTTGGATATTTTATATGGCGACATTTTAGATGGCTGACAATTCTTCAGACACTGAAACCTACTACCCACTATGTAGTATAAATAGCTTGGATGATACTTACAAATGTATATTTCCAGCCATGTTTTGAATCTTTGAGGTTAGTGCTAAGTAGGCATTAATCAGCTCTTTCTGTTCCTTCAGCAAAACATGCTGACAGATGACCGTGGCACAGGGAGTGCGTGTAGGCTACTTGCTAGGGATCCCACACACTTTTGCTCCTACAAGATGAGTTGCATGCTTACCAAGAATTAGTTGTTTTTGTCTCCAAGCCTACATATTTTTATTTGTTATATTAACCACATTAAATTAATTATGATCTTAACAATGTTTTATATCCATGAAATATGAGTGCAAAAAAGAAAGCTACATTTCTGTGACAACTGAATTGAATGGTTCGCAAAAACATGTTAAAGTTAAGTTACTAAAAAAAAAGTGTAGAATTAGATTTGGGTGAGACAAGGAAAAACATAAAAATTGATATGGACACCATGCTCAGATTGTTTTGTTAAGTTCTATCAGTTCAAGAAATCCCAACTAGAACTCCTGGAAAATGACTTATGGATATGGTTTAAGCAAGAAAGACGAAAGGAAATGCCAGTCAGCACACAGACCCACACTCAACGGAAAGATCCACACAGAAATGAAAATTTCTTGGTTCCTCATAAATATATTGGTGGAATAATATGCAGTCATATACTTTAATTTAAAATGCTTGGGACATATATTCTTTTAACTATCCCCCACATTAACTTTCCTTTTTGGTTACTTTGGTAACTATTATTTCCATTTGCTTTGGTAAAAGAGCATCTATTGCAGCAGATAGGTGGGATTTTCCTGTAACCAAGAACTTTAAGTAATTTGTTAACTAAACACCTTTGGCTGGGAGCCCACAGCCACACTCATTTTCTTGAATTTTGCTCTATTGTGATGTTAGAGTGAAATAACTCTGGAATATGAAAAAATGTCATTGTCCCACTTTAAAGAATGATGGGAACTAAATTATGGCTAAGTCAAATGACTCATTCAGGATCAGATCCTCTATAAAGCGGAGTGTCTAGGTAATCTCCCACTAGTTTGCTCTTCAAAACCTGAATCCTGTACATTTATTTCTAGAAATATAATTTCTTCAAACACTAGCTGTTCTCATTTGCTGAATAGTAGGCTATCTGGATTTTGGCAGCATGTTTCAGGATTTCTCCCATTTATATGCATTTCTAGTGCAGTGTATGTAAGTGAGAACTAGGCCTTGGGTAACTGACACATTAGCATGTGTGAAAATAGCTCAATTAACACAGGTAGAATGTGAGAATGTCCATTAATTCCTCAGGAAACAATGGCTCATAGTGCTAGGACCAATGCAAGGTCTTGCAGATGGTGTCAAACCAACTGTGTTTGCAAAGAAACAATGCAGCATCTGGAGGGCTGGCAAAATCCAACAACTTCAAAGACAGCAAGTCAAATTTGATCAGAGAGACCAACACTTGACCACATGAGTGTCTCAGCTTCCTGGGATGTGTTCCAAAATCCATCCATCTCATCCAGCGTGACAGTCGAAAAAGTCACACTTCACATCTCTGCATCAAGCCATGTCTCTGACTGTCACACGACTCGGCCTGCCTGACAGAATAAATTTATGGCATCTTCCAATGGCTTCCTCACCTTTTTTTAAATACATAACCTTTTTTTCCCCTTAAGTAAACTAATATGCATAAGAGACACACTGAACTACAAATGCAATTTTCTGTGGACAAAGAGATCGAGGATTTTAATAATTTAGCTGATTTTAGAAAATAATTCTTCCCCCACCGGTGTCCCCTAGTGGAAATCAGGGCACTAGACAATATAACTACCTGAGCATGTGTGTGGCGTTTAAGAAGAGGGGCTCTTGAGTCTGACTTTCTGAGTGTGAATAGTATTATCTATTAGTAGCTGTGTGTCCTTGGGCAAGACACTCAAGATTCCTAGGCTTCCTTTTATATATTTTTTAATTGAGGGGTGGTAATAAAAATATCTCTGGAGTATCATGGGGCAGGCTCATGATTCATGCAGAATACTTGGCATATATCTAACATATAATACAAGGCTAATATATATTACTCATATATTAGTTTTAAGCTTTGGCTGTATGTTAAGGGTCATGTCTGAGTCATGATGGAAAGAATAGAATGTAGGGACTATGGAAAAGGAACTGGGAGGTGGTTTTCCTGCTCTGGTCTAGACTTATAGGAGAGAATAAAAAATGGAAACCCTCTGATGGGTACTATAAATTTTGCCAGGGTAGAAGACTTTCATTAAGTGTGCATTTACCTGGAGTTCTCCCTGTGTGATAGGATTCTACTATCAGGAATTAGTGGCAGTGGGTGGCAGTTAGTTGAGGTTTTGGGGATTCAGGACTCTGGCCATGTTACCATCTGTTGTGACTAAGTAATAATGACCATACAGACATACTAATTATGTTTATTTTAGTGCCAGATACTAAGCACTTTTATGAATTGACTCATTTATTCTTTTCAACTACCCTATAAGATCTTATTCCCATGTTACAGAGGAAGAAACTGAGGCACAGTGGTAGAGTAAGTGTAAAACTAGAATTTGAACACAGGCAGTTTATGTCTGGTGTCTGAGCCATAGGCTCTGACATTAAGAATAGATACTTGTCTGTACCCCTAGGGCTAAATACATTATATGTTAATTTAAAAAATGGTTGCAAGAATAGTATGTGTTTTCATTATAATCTGAACCATTGTATTGCACTGTGCCTTTCAACTCTTTTATCACTTTTAGTCCGTCCAAAAGTAAGAATTCCAGGGACTATTAGAAATTGTAAATAATAAATTCTTTAGGGTAGTTATAGTAATACTATTCACTAATAACAGAAGGGCAGTTATAGCCTTTACTGCAATTCTGTACGTTTTCCAAGGGAAAACTAATTGGGAGGCATTTTTATTGGGTAATGATTTTGTGTTTAATGAATGGCCCTTTTATTAAATCAGAGCCTAGTCTGTGAATCTGAGTTGGATCAGGAAAACAAAAGCTAGCAAGATATTTTGTTTAGAAATTAGAAATTCCTTCATATGATGTTGGAGGTTTACATAATTTTTAGAAATTCTGAGAAGATGAAGTTAGGAAATACTTTTTAGGTAGTATTTTAAGAAATCCAATGATACAGAATTGGCAGGGAAGCTTACGCTAAAATTCTGCACTGCATGTATTGCCATAGTGGCTGATTCTTAGAAATCCTCAAGAAGTCAAAGGCAGGCCACATCTCACACAATCTAAACTTCCTGCCTGCACTTGTCACTTGTCACTAAGGAATGAACTTCAGTGGGAGTGCTGCTTATAGGGACCAAGGGCCATGAGGTCAAGGGCTTATGGGAAATGTTGTTCCCTCTTGTGAGGCAGAGGTGATGCAGATGGGGGTGTCATCATGCTGCACTCAGTCTCAGTGTGGACTCAAAGCACACAGAGTTCCAGCTTCAAGAAGCTGGCTCAGTCATTCTACTTCTTGACAAGATTATGTCAACCATACCAGGACAATTATTTTCAAGACTCATAAGGGAGTCCATTTTCTTCCTGTGATAGCAAAATCGCATAATATAGTGTTCATTTATGATTCAGTAGATATTTACTGGCCTTACCTTCTTTATTCAGAACACTATACTAGTGACTCCCTCATTACAAAGGTGCAGGCCTCACATAGGGTATTCAATTAAGACTTTATGAATGAATAACTTAATTATATGCATAAAGGTATTAAAATATTTTATTGCCTTCTAACACATACTATAATCATTATGTGTCATGAGTAGGATAGATAAATGCTAGAGGAATTTTGAAGAGGAATCAGCCATTTTTTACTTTTGTGGCCAAGGAAGACCTTATTAAACTCATGGAACTTGAACAAGGCCTTAAAGAGAAAATGACCAGGCACTGGCCTAGGTGACTTAATTACATCAGAAACTAAACCTAGCTGTCTGGGAGAGTGGGTAATGTTCCTATTTCCATTGTATATGGGTTGTAGCCATGGCTCGAAGAGGCTGTGTCCCAAACTTCAATTGCCTAACATCACGGTGCAGAAATTGTCAGAGGTGGACCTCAAACCCAGTGCCAACTATGTTTTAAGTTCTAAATGCAAGCAGAGATAAACAGAGCTCCTAATGTAAGTTTATGTATGTATCAGTACAACTATACAGAAGACCCAAATTTTACATAGAAAGACATAAACACATATTGAAATAAGTCTATTTAATATAAGCCTGTTTAATATCATCAGAGATCCATTGGTATAATTGTGCATTAGGATACTATAAACTCTTTTGCAGTCAACTGTTGTTTGAGTTAATCACCTTGCTGTGTTATAGCCAATGGTACAATTTAAGGAAAGAACTCTTATTCATTCATTTATGAGGCAAGTTAACTTTGTGATTAAGAGTGGGAACTCTGGAGCTATACTTCCCTGGTTTGAATCCTGTCCCTGTCACTTACTGAGTACATGAGCCTCAACATTCATCCAAAAAGTAGGAATAATAATAATAATAATAATAATAATAATACTGTATTCATCATCCTTTGCTGTATAACAGATTACCACAAAAGTCAGTCAGGAATCCAGGTATGGCTTAGCTGGGTACCTCTGCTTCAAGGTCTCTCCTAAGGCTGCATTTAGAATGTCATCAAGGGCTGTGGTCTCATGTGAAAGCTTGACTGGATAATGTTCTATTTCCAAGCTCACGTGATTCTTAGCAGTATTCAGTTCTTCATGAACTATCAGACTGAGGTCCTCAGGTTTACTCAGGCTATTGGCCAGCAGCTTCTCAAATTTCCCTGCCATGTGAGCATTTTTGTGATACAGCTCCTGGTATGGCAATGGCTTCCCTCAAGCAAATGAACAAAAGGGGAGCACAAGATGGAAGCCAGAGTATTTTTGTAACCTAACTCAGAGGTGACATCCCATGTGTTCACTAGACATCTAATGTGCTCATTAGAAACAAATTGCCATGTCCAGCTCATATTAAAGAAAAGTTGATTACAGACAGGTGTAAACATTAGTAGTCCAGGATCATTGCATGCCATCTTAAAAGCTACCTACCACACCTACCTAACCACCTTCATTTTATGGGTTGAGTTAATATACGTAGAAGATCTTAGAACAATGCCTGGAACAGAATTAAGTGATAGATATGTTGACTGTGACTTTTACTATATTGAAATAACTGGGATGCTTAATGAATAAAACTCAGTTTCTACTTTCAAGAAAATGGTAACCTAAAATAGTAATATGGCAGAAAAAGAAAGGTACCATAATGGAGGCAAAAATAAAGAGCTGCATATATTGAGAGGAGGGATTGATCACAAATAGAGGTGAAAGATCAGCAAAGTCTTGATTAATGAAGCAATATTTGCTCTGAGCCCCAGAATATGAGTAAGATATTGACAGGGCTAGGAAAGGGAGGTTTTAGGGACTGGGATGAACTGGGAACTTTTAAAGGCAGCAAAGCAAGGTAGTTAAGTTTGTCCAGGGTAGCTGGGCATTATTCAGAAAACCATGGGTAATCCAGGTTAACTGAGGCATCCAAAATGCAGCTGAGAATTAGGATGAAAAGGATTTACACTTGGTCATTGAGAATATGGAAAGAAAGTCAGATGTATTTGGACTTAATTCAGTCTGTGGAAAGATGAGGAACTTCATAAAGCTGAACTTCAGAAAGTTTTTTTCTGGAAGCTGGAGATAAGAATGGACTAGAGCAAGGAAATCCTAGGATAGCCTAGTTAGGTCAATAGTTAAGGTGATTAGGGATGAAGATCTATCTGACTAGAGCGGTGAGGAAGTGGCTGAATATGAGAGAGAGGAACAGACTCAGTTAATGGTTTTGTTATCTTTTTTTTTTAAGATTTTATTTATTTATTTGTCAGAGAGAGAGAGAGAGAGAGAGAATGAGCGAGCACAGGTAGACAGAATGGCAGGGAGAGGCAGAGGGAGAAGCAGGCTCCCTGGCGGGCAAGGAGCCCAATGTGGGACTCGATCCCAGGATGCTGGGATCATGACCTGAACCGAAGGCAGCGGCTCAACCAACTGAGCCACCCAGGCGTCCCTGGTTTTGTTATCTTTAACCAAAGTATGGGATTTCAATTGACTGGATTTGAGGACAGACCTAGTGACAAATCCTAGCTTTAACAACTGTTAGCCGTATCACCTTAGGCAAAGTGTTATAAACTCTTTGAACCATAGTTTCTTTGTGATGAGAGGATTAAATGAGCTAATGTGTATGAATATATATAAAAGACTCAACAGAGTGTCTACCATGATAAATGCCCAATAAATAGTTTCCTCACTCTAAAAAGTTTATTATTTACAAATAGAACTGTAAGTACAAGTCTATTTCATTTTATAATTAGTCCACATGAAAGGGTCTAAGGTTTAACTGTTTTATATATACATATACAGATGTATATAATATTATATATCTATATAATAGCAACAATAGCTAGCTTTTGTTAAATTATTTAATTTATGCTCAACATTGTGCTGAGCAGTATATATGCATGATTTAGTCCTGCCATCCGCCATATGAGATATGTGTTTTCATCACTTGCATATTACAGTTGAGAAGACTGAGGCTTAGAGAAACTTCTCTTTTTAAAAGTTTTATTTATTTATTTGAGAGAGCACGAACGTGCATGTAAGTGGTGGAGGAGGGGCTGAGGGGGATCCCACACAGATTCTCCACTGAGTGCAGAGCTTATCTTGGGGCTCAATTTCACAACCCTGAGATCATGACCTGAGCCAAAATCAAGAGTGGGTTGCTCAGGGCACCTGGGTGGCTCAGTCATTAAGCAGCTGCCTTTGGCTCAGGTCATGATCCCAGGGTCCTGGAATCGAGCCCCGCATCAGGCTCCCTGCTTGGCAGGAAGCCTGCTTCTCCCTCTCCCACTCCCCTACTTGTATTCCCTCTCTCTCTGTCTCTGTCAAATAAATAAAAAAATCTTAAAAAAAAAAAAAAAGAGTGGGTTACTCAACTGATTGAGCCACCCAGGCTTCCTGAGAAACTTTCTTAAAGCCCAAAAGCTGATGAGTGACAGAGCCCATGTTTGAGTAAGTTTTTGCTGATTCCAAATCCTTGCTCTTAGTTATTGAGCTGCCTTCCTAAAATATAAGTGAGTCTGTGTAAATATTTCTCTTTCTGAATATGTCTCACCTGGTATACCATTTGTATAGTGGGAGTTACTAAATCAATACATGCTTGTTGATGAAGACCCATCACTCATGTTCCAATTGAGATGATGTGGCTGCCATTTTTCTGGCTTCAGATTCTTCTGGCACTTCACCTCCTGAGTGATGAGTGTGGTTTTACTCCTTACTGTTTTGGCACAGCTCAAGTGCTTTAAAATGTTCCCTTCCTGACTTCGAGAGGTGATTTACCAAAATGTCAGTCAGAATTAATTTGAATGATATTCACTGCAGTTCCCCAAGGGCTGGAGTTACTGGCATGTTGTTTTTGGATGTCATATTTTGATGGGAGATAACATTTTAACTGGAGTAGGAAGGGCACAATTTTGGATGAGTCAAGCAGTAAGTCACTAGGGACTATATTCATAACTATATTACTGTTCTGCTTTACAGGGATTGTCTAATCACAGAGATTCCAAGCCATTTAAAAGTCCCAGCACCCTATCTTTTATTTCATTTTGCAAAATCCTTCTCAAATTATTCTATACCATGTTTTTCTTGAAGAGATTTCAAATTGAGTTTGCTTTGATGATTTTAATAAGCCAAAACCAGTAGGATAATTAGAGCCATTGCAGGAGACTGTAGGCTGTAATACAAGAATTTGGAATTGTTGATTCTGTGATTCTAGATCTCAGCTCTGCTTATTCAAAAAACTTGGAAAATCTGAATTTCTTTTTTCTCCTCCCCCCCCTTCACCCCCCCTTTCTCTTCCTCTTCCTCCTCCTCCTTCTCCTTTTTTGGAAGAGATTATTTCTATTTAAACTTTATTGAGGGGCACCTGGGTGGCTCAGTTGGTTAAGCATCTGACTCTTGATTTCAGCTCAGGTCATGATCTCAGGGTCATGAGATAGAGCCCTACTTGAGGCTCTGCACTAAGCGTGGAGCCTGCTTAAGACTCTCTCCCTACCACCTCCCACCACCACTTGAAATCTCTCTCTAGTCTCTCTCTCTAAAACAAAAAAATTAATAAAAAATTAAACTTTATTGAGTTTTGACTTATAGAAGTAATATATATTTAAGGCATACAAGTTATTATAAGGTATTATATATATATATATAGATATATAGCTATATATATATTATTGAAAAGATCACCACAATCAAACTAAATAACTTACCCATCACTTCTATATAGTTACTCTTATGTGTGTGTATTAAGAAGATCTGACTTAAGATCTATCTTCTTAAAAAGTTAAAGTATACAATACAGTGTTGTTAGTTATCACCACCATGCTATACTTTAGATGTCCAGAACTTATTCATCCCACATAACTGAATCTTTGTACCCTTTAACTAACATCTTCCCATTTCCCTTACTGCCTCTAGCCTCTGGCAACTGCTATTCTATGCCCTGATTTTTTGAACTTGACTTTTTTAGATCCCACATATAAGTGAGTTTATGCAGTATTTTTCTTTCTCTGTCTGGCTTAATCACATAGCATAATGTACTCCAGGGCTATCCATGTTATTGCAAATGGTAGGATTTCCTTTGAAGAGATTATCTCTAGGTACAAAAGCACAATAACAATGCTTTTATCTTTTGGAATCAGTGACAGCAAAATCTCAGACTCCTGTAATGCTGGAGTTGCAGAGATTTTAGAAATTATCTAATTCGGGGCACCTGTGTGGTTCAGTCGGTTGAGTGTCTGCCTTCAGCTCAGGTCATGATCTCTGGGTCCTGGGATCAGAGCCCTGCATCAAGCTCCCTGCTCAGTGGGGAGTCTGCTTCCCCCTCAGTCCCTCCCCCTCACCCCCCACTCCCCTGGCTTTTGCTCTCTCACTCTTTCTCAAATGAATACAATCTTTTTAAAAAATCATCTAATTCATGCCCTGTCTTTTAGGAACAAGAAAATTAAGATTCAGAGTAGTGAGCTAATTCATCCAAGGTCACACAATTGCTTAGTGATGATACTTGAAATGAAATTTAGGATTACTGGCATTTAATCCAAATTAAAGTTAAATTGACTAGCAAGTGCTTAGCTCTTCAGAGGGGCCTCGTCTAGGTGTTCAATAAAAATGATGAAGTAGCTTAACCATAATCCTTGAGAATATATTGCTCTTTGTTACTGAAGATAACATCTGCCTCTTTACATATCATCTTCTGAATTATTGCTAACGGGCTAGCAGCTTCATTTTGACTTTAGCACACAGTACTGCCCATATTTATTTCCTTACCATGTTTTAGAAATACATTAGTTAAAAGAGATGATTCTATCAAACCAAATGATTTTTCTAAAGCATATTTGAAACAAGATCCTCTAATACTAGCATTGGACAGTATTTATTAGGTACCCACCTGTACCTGATATAGTTTAGACATCGTATAGACTAAGACAAACAGATAAATTCTGATTTTCCTACCTCTGTGGTATGATTGCTGAAAGGAATGGCATTGATAGAATGGTATCCAGTAAACTTAATGAAATAGATAGCATGTTAAGATATATGTATCAAAAGGTTACATTTCAAAGAGGTTAACAAAGATGGGCCAATTGAGATCAGAAGTTCCCAGATTTTTGGATTTCAAAGACTAGGAAAATTTCTCTCCAAAATTTTGAAAAACAAATATGATAAAGCTCTGCTTGTAAACAAATTTTGAAAACCAAATTTTATTTTGACAGATAATGAAAAAATGTTTAAAGAAACTTTATCTACCATTGCTATTATTATATAAGAAACAGGATATTTTAATATTTAAAAAGCTAGAGAACATAATTTCAGAATAAAGGATAAGCCTTCCCAAGAAAACGTAGTTAGTTTCATCTGACACCTTTCCATCAGTAAGGGTGTATGGTATGTGTGTGTGTGCATGTGTGTGTACACCTTGTGTTTCTCACTTTCTACAGATGGTACAAACTCTATAACGTAAGTGGTCCAAGGACTAATATTTAGGGGCAATTAGCTTTTTGTTATGTAGAACCAGTAGATATTTGTTTTCTGTCCTAAAGTCTGAAAGAATTTGCAAACACCAAACCAGCTCTACAGGAAATATTGAAAGGAGTCCTCTAAGCAAAGAGAGAGCCTAAAAATAGTAGATCAGAAAGGAACAGAGACAATATATAGTAACAGTCACGTTACAGGCAATACAATGGCACTAAATTCATATCTCTCAATAGTTACCCTGAATGTTAACGGGCTAAATGCTCCA
>PISX010028401.1:0-21610 GCA_004024625.1 Mellivora capensis | reverse complement strand
GATCAATTTGCATGCTTTTTAAAATTTTCTTTCCAAAATTGGTAAAACATCATGTCACTGTCTACAAGCCTGAGCATTAAGGTTCTTATTTAAAGTACAACTGGGGGTGCCTGGGTGGCTCAGTGGGTTAAAGCCTCTGCCTTCAGCTCAGGTCATGATCCCAGGGTCCTGGGATGGAGCCCCAGGATCAGGCTCTCTGCTCAGCGGGGAGCCTGCTTCCTCCTCTCTCTCTGCCTGCCTCTCTGCCTACTTGTGATCTCTGTCTGTCAAATAAATAAAAAAAATCTTAAAAAAAAAATAAAGTATAATTGATCAGGGTGCCTGGGTGGCTCAGTCAGTTAAGCATCTGCCTTGGAGCAGGTCATGATTCTAGGGTCCTATGATCCAGCTCTGGGTCCTGGGATCAAGCTCTGCAACAGGCTCCCTGTTCAGCAGGGACCCTGATTTCTCCTTCTCCCTCTGCCCCTCCACCCTGCTTGTGTATGCTCGCTCTCTCTCAAATAAATAAATAAAATATTTAAAAAAAATAAATAAAGTACATTTGATTCCCAAATCTGAAGCTGGCTCTGGGACCAGCCCCAGCTTTTTAATGAGCTTGAAGCGGGCAGGATCTAAGACCTAGTTAGTGCTCTGTATTAGCTCACTAAGGGAAAGGACTCCAGGCAAGTAGGAATGAAGGGGCTTGGAATTAGGCAGAGTTGGTTGAGTTGTCATTTACCAGCCTGAATTCATCCCTTTGCTGATGAAAATATTCCAAAGTCCGAAGTAAAAATTAAATTTACTTTCTATAAAATCAAAGTAAAATAAATTACTTTGATCTCTATTTGTTTTTTAGAGAAAAAGAGGATAGGTAGCTTTCAGGACTGGATCAGTTTTAATTCTTATCCCCATCCCTTCTGCACACATCTCTCACTTAGGTGATGGTCCTTTTTGTTTCTAGAACATCTAAGCATGACACAGAATCATCTTTTTCCTGGAGAAAGGATATCTGTATCCCTTATTTACAGGGTGTGAATAGTCATACGGACATTTTCATTCCACACTTAAAACTGCCAATGCTTTCATTCACTCATTCAAGAAATATTTATTGTTTGATTACTGTGTGCCAGGCACTGTTCAAGGCAGCTGGAATACAACAGTAAAGAAAACAAAGATCCTGCTTTCTCAGAATCTGTATGTTGTTTCAGGAGTTCTACTTAACATTTCTGAGTCCCTGTCATACAAACAATTTTTCTCTGGTTGTTTATTTAAAGATTTTTTTAAATTTATTTATTGGACAGACAGAGATCCCAAGTAGGCAGGTGTGGCGGGAGGCGGAAGGGGCGGGGAGCAGGCTCCCCAATGAGCAGAGAGCCCCATGCGGGGCTGGATCTCAGGACCCCAGGATCATGACCCAAGCTGAAGGCAGGGCTTTAACCCACTGAGCCACCCAGGCACCCTTTCTGGTTGTTTTATTTAAAGTATATACAGGAAATGTGTCTTTATTAACAGATGTATCAAAATGTTTATCAGGTGACACTAAACTGTACTTGATTTTATTTTTATCTATGGCTTTCATAACCATTTCCAGTCTTGTTCTAAAGTAGTGATCTTGGGACACCTGGGTGGCTCAGTCGGTTAAGCATCTGCCTTCCACACCGAGCATTGTCTCAAGGTCCTGGGATCAAGCCCCAGGTCTGGCTCCCTACTTGGTGAATAGCTGGCTTTTCCCTCTCCTGCTGCTGCTTCCCTGCTTGTGTTCTCTCCCTCTCTCTATGTCAAATAAATCAATTTTAAAACAAAAACAAAAGTTTAAAAAAATATATAGTAGTGACCCGTAGCTGGGGAGCACTACTGTTCTCAGGTAGGGTTCCCAGATTTAGCAAATAAAAATACAGGATGTCCAGTTAAATTTGGGTTTCAGATAAATAATGAATTTTTTAGTATAAGTATGTCTCACATATTGCATACATCCTACATATTGTAGTTTTTCTGGCAACCCTACTGACGAGGGAGCAGGACTTGCTGAAGACTAGCAAAGCTGATCCCCTTCAACCCTGCCACCCCCACACTTGGGTGGGACAAGTGTGTCATTCTTCCAGGAATCTCCCAACCATCTTAATGTTAATACCTTGCTGGAGGGGGGATAAAACAACCTTAACCTGACCATGGCAAGCCCATGTATCTTATAGGTCCTCTTTAACATATGAAAGTTCTTTTGAAATCTCCCTTTTTCCATAACTCCCCCAACCCCAGAGTATGTAATCGGCCACCCCTCTCCGACACCTTTTTGCACCAAAGACATCTCAAGAATTCTCTCTTGGTGGTCAGCCCCGGAGTCTACCCCATTGAACCCCACCTGTATTCCAGAACTACATCACTACCCACAAATGCCTGGAGACATTTTTGGTTCCCAAAGCTGGGGGTATGGTGCTGTAGGCATCTAGGGGGTAGAGAGACCAGGGACGCTGCTAACCATCCCAAAACACACAGGGCAGGTCCCACGGAGAAGAATGATTGGGCCGGAAATGTCAGTGTTGCTACGGCTGAGAAACCCTGCTCAAAAATGATTTCCAAAAGAAACAAGACAGCTCAAAATCACCTGAGAAGTTTTTTCAAAATGTACCTCACTACCCTTCCCCAACCTGGAATATATCAGGAAGGTATGTACTTACAAAAAATTAAAAAATCCCCCCCACTCTAGAGATGCACCCCAGGCCCACCTTAAAACCAGTGTTCTGAAGGAAATTAAGGAAAAAAGAAATCGTTTTCTTTTCCTTTTCCTGGACTGCATATTATTCATACCACAGGTAACGTTTTACTTGGCATTATAAAGTTGGGCTACATATCATATCCTCTACCAGCCTTAAATATGTAGGAAATGTTTAACTGGAAAACACGGATTGCTGCCCTCCTCCCTCCCTTTACTGAAGTAGGTGCTAGGAAGTTACCTTGGTCCCTTTTATCCATTAATCCTGAAAGTGACTCCTCCTTCCCTCATCACATATGCATAAAAGGGGATGTGCGGTGACGCCAGGAGGCAAGCAGGGCAAGTAGGTCAATTATCTGAGAAAGATAGTGTAATTAGGACTTTTGTGTTTGGGAGTTGAAAATAAAATGTTGCTTCACCTGTTGAGCAGTGGATCACACTTGTGAGAGAAAAAGCTCTGGGTCACAAGTGATGAACATTTCAACCCATACTAAGGCGACCAAGCATCCCAGACAGCCTGAGACTAGAAGAGGGACTTTCAGTGCTCAAACTAGGAAAGTCCCAGACAGACCAAGACAGTCGATGATCCCAGCTTCCAGCTGACCCAGTGCTCCTGTGGTGTCTGGCTGGCGGGAAGATGGGTCCGATAACACCAGGCACCAATAGAACCCCTTTGGAAAATAAGCTCAGGGGTGCCTGGGTGACTCAGTTGGTTGGGCATATGCCTTTGGCTCAGGTCATAATACCAGGGTCCTGGGACTGAGTCCTGGATCAGGCTTTCTGCTTCTCCCTCTCCTTCTGCTGCTCCCTGCTGCTTGTGCTCTGTCTCCCTCCCTCCACCACCAGCTCCCCTTCTCTCTCTCTCTTTCTCCCTGTCAAATAAATAAAACATTAAAAAAAAAAAACAAAAAACAAAAAATGAAAACAAAAGAAACCAAGAGAAACAACCTCGGATGAGCTTATTATTAAGTGAAAAGGCTCATCCTCCTTCAAGGTTCTACCAAGGCCTATTCTGAGATCAGGGTCAGGAGTCTACCAGTATCTTCTCTCAGTAGAGTTAGAACAGAGGTCAATAGCATCACCTTGTATCAGTGAGAAACAATAGGAACAGCAGACTGGCCAACTTTAGGGGCTCCCCACTCAACTGTTTTATTAGTTCAGCTAATGCTAGCTGTTTCCCAAGATCAATGGTTGTCCAACTTCACTGTGCATCAGAATACCCTGAAAGGCTTGCTGGGCCCCACTCCCAGAGCTGTGGTCTAGGGGGGACACACAGAATTTGGATTCCTTCCTCCCTTCCTTCTTTCCTTTCTTGAAAAGTTGGATTTCTAACGAGGTGCCAGGTGATACTGATCCTGCTGGTCTGGAGCCACCTTTGAGAGCCACTGACTTAGATGAGTCCTCAAAATCTCAGTGGTTTGATATAATTGTCATTCACCCCAACAGTCCAAAGTGTGTGTATGTGGTTGGGTGGCTGTCTTGGGCAGCTCTCATCTGAATGGTGATTCAAGTGCCCAGCTTCCTTTACGTTGGTTCTGCCATCTTCAGTGTGTCCCCAAGGTGGCTATAGGAATCATCATCTTCTAGTCATCTGGAAGGGGGAGAAACATAAAGGGTTATAAGGGCCTATTCAGCCAGAGCAGCTCCATCTCGGTTGAACAGCCATTTTGTTGTTTATGCAGTAAAACTTAAACTGACCCTGCCCACCCCTCCCAGAGGAACTTAGAAGCAAGTCTGGAAAACCAGTAAAATGTGATCGACTAGTCCCTGATAACAGAGCCCAAATACAAGGGCGGGTCAGGTCAGGTGGAGACAACAGAGCTGGGATGCAGGAATGAGTCGGGCCAAGTGGAGACATCCAATCAGTGGGGCGCGCATACTGTCTCCCTAACTACAAAGGAGTGTGGGCCCCGCCTTTTGGGCGCCTTTTGGGGGCTAATTCTGACCAAGGTGATAGGCTAGTTCAAATAGCTACTATGGGGTGAACTATAATTCAATTGGCCACCCGTGTGGGACCTAGCATGACTGTGCAGCTTTCTCTCTGTGTTACAGTCTCATTGGCCACCTGTGTGTGGCCAGGCCCAACCACATGGCCTTTGCTCTATAAAAGTTAGTCTGTGAGGCCGGGGGTGGTCGCCCTCTGTAAGAGGTGGCCCCAAATGGTCGGTTTGATTCTCGATGCTTGGCTGGAAACAAAGCTTTGCTTGACCTTCGCTTTGTATCAGACTTGCTCCTTTGATCACGGACCTCTCAGGGTCACTCCTGGGAAGTCTTTATGAACCAGGCCTAGAAGTCACTATATTGCTGAGACATTTGGCCACACCTAACTGCAAAGAAGGCTGGGAAATGTTGTCCAGCCATGTGCCCAGGAAGAAGAGAATATAGATTAGGTCTCTGTCGTTAGTCCTCTTTTCTGGTCATCAAATATCCATTTCATCCTTTTCACTATACATAGAGTACAATCCTCTTTCTCCACCAAGAGAAGCAATCTGGTCTTTTTTAGTCATCACACCAAGCTGGAAACTGAGGATCTCTGGGAGATACCGTCTTCCCCATTATGTTTGGATAGAGCTCCTCATGATCTAATCACTCTTGAATTAGGAAAAATGGTTTCTCTAAATTGCCCCTCTCCCCTCTTGTAGATACGATGGTAGAGCTAGGACATACTGTCCACAATGAAACAAACAAACACTCCCAGTTAGGAAAAGGAAGAACCACAGGTAGACAGGGTTGCTAGTCCTTAGCAGTTTTGAAAAACGGCTGGGCAGGCTTTGCGAAGACCTCGGTCTTGGGATGGGAGAATCTCCTTCATTAGATCATTCCCTGCCTTTTGGGAAGCGTTCCTGCTACCATTTTCCTCGGGAGCCCTTGGCTCCATCTTCTTAGAGGCTCTTCCTTTTTCTTTATCCTTCATGGCCACATGTGATATTGGCATTGCAGAGCATGAGGACTTTTCATAGTGTGCTTCCTGCCCATGCAAATTTGGAGGCTTGATTTTATTCTTTTTTTTTTTTAAGTTTTTATTTAAATTCCAGTTAGTTAAGATACAGTGCAATATTACTTTCAGGGGTACAGTATAGTGATTCAACACTTCCATATAATACCCGGTGCTCATTATAGCTTGATGGTTGTTTTTTAAAGTTTCCTGGATATGCAAAAGTTTTTATAGACTAGGTTCCTGGTTTCTTTGCCAATGCCACTCCCTCAAAAAAAACAAAAAAAACAAAAAACAAAACTTGGATGTTTCTGCAATGCCTGGGTGGCTCAATCAGTGAAGCGTCTGCCTTCAGATCAGGTCATAATCCCAGGGTCCCGGAACGGAGTCCCACATCGGGCTCCTTGCTCAGGGGGGAGCCTGCTTCTCCCTCTTGCCCTGTTTGTGCTCTCTCTCCCCCAATCTCTGACAAATAAATAAATAATATTAAAACAAAAACAAAAACAAAAACCTTGGATGTTTCTGACCTATTTGCTTTCAGAAAAATTCAAGTGCTAGTAACTACTCCCAAAGTTATTTTCTAAATGTAGGATTACCAGAAAAATTATTGAGCATTCCATATTTTTATTGGCTACAGTTTTTTATTTTTTATTTTTTTTAAGATTTTATTTATTTATTTGACAGACAGAGATCACAAGTAGGCAAAGAGGCAGGCAGAGAGAGAGGAGGAAGCAGGCTCCCCGCCAAGCCGAGAGCCCGATGCGGGGCTCCATCCCAGGACCCCGGGATCATGACCCGAGCCGAAGGCAGAGGCTTTAACCCACCGAGCCACCCAGGCGCCCCTGGCTACAGTTTTTTTAAAAAGATTTTATTTATTTGTCATAAAGAGAGGGCAGGCAGAGGGAGAAGCAGGCTCCTTGCTCAAGGAGCCTAATGTGGGATTCGGTCCCAGGACCCCGAGATCATAACCCAAGCTGAAGGCGGTCACCTAACCAACTGAGCCACCCAAGGACTCCCTATTGGCTAAATTTGACAATTATATCAAGGTCTAGTTCTAAAGGCCATCTTATTTCTTTGCTTCTTTACCCCATGATTTACTCTTTCACCTAAAGGATGGTTGATTACCTGAAGGCTTGGCAGACAAGGGAATATCCTTAATCTAATTGCCACACAGCTGTTATTTTGTTTACTTAGTAATCTTACCTTGAGCCTTTGTCACTCAAGGCTTTTACTATCTAATTCCTTAATTTTGGATTCTTGAAGCAGTAGGATTTTCCAGCCCTCTGAAACTCATGATCTCTGGGTTTTCTTCATCCTCTCTAATCTCTGATGAAATTGAGTCTAGCTCAATGGTAGCCTGTGTTTCTCCCTCTTTGATAGTAACTTGCTGAAGAGCAGAAAGTTAAACCTCAAGCATGCCAGCACTCAAATTCTTTCCAACCACTTCCCCTAGAACAGGGATTCTTGAAGAAAGTGTTGTATAACTTGGATGGTGTATTAAGTCAAGTTTTCCGGACGCAGACCCTGAAATGAGGCTTTATGTGCAAGTGGTTTACTAAGGACCGACCAGGAATGAGGGTAAAGCAGAATAATGATAGGATGCAATTTTAGGCAAATTCCCAAGCTCACCCTCATCCCAGTGTAGGAAGCTGGGTTTTCTTTTTTTTTTTTTTTTTTTAAAGATTTTATTTATTTATTTGACAGACAGAGATTACAAGTAGGCAAGAGAGGCAGGCAGGGAGAGAGAGGAGGAAGCAGGCTCTCCGCGGAGCAGAGAGCCCGATGCGGGGCTCGATCCCAGGGCTCTGGGATCATGACCTGAGCCGAAAGCAGAGGCTTTAGCCCACTGCACCACCCAGGTGCCCCGGAAGCTGGGTTTTCATATATGCTTGTGGAGGCCGAGAAAAATCAAGGCCATCCCACCTCAGGTTTAGCCTTAGCATAGGTACAGCCATCCTTAGCTCCTGCAGCCATCTCAGACCCCTGTGCTCAAGGGCTGAACTTTCCCCACCCTGCTTTAGTAACCCCCACCCTGCTTTGGTTCCAGAGACCCCCACCCAGGGTCCAAGTCCCTACTCAGCTGCCCCGGGTATACTTGGGCCCAAGCTTAAGCATGTCACCTTGGGGTCCAAGTCCCTACTCCGCTGTGCCGGGTATACTTGGGCCCAAGCTTAAGCTTGTCAAATAAACCCTCGTGTGATTGCATCGGTGCTTGGCTCCTTGGTGTTCTCTTGGATGCGAAAACTCGGGTACAACATGCTCACCAGTCAGTCATTGGCTATGGGTTGCCCTTTGCCACGTAAACACCCATGCACTTACAACTTTCTGATCAAAGGTTTGCAGTAGCCCAAGGGTAGGCCTCTGAAGTAAGTCTCAGGTGAGAGCTGATTAAAAAAAAAAAAAGTAATAGAAGCTGTAGGATTAGCACATGGAGCTCCTAAAAAGGATCTGAGGGGATCAGGCAGACTACCAACAGTGTTCACCAGTATGGGGAGAAATCACTTCTTTGTTTTCACCAACCCCCCAACTGAGATGTAGCATTTACTTCACTCAGTTTTTAATGAAGGCAACAGATCACAGTAGTATTAGCTGTTCCTGGGAATTATAAGTCACAGGTATTGACATCATAGTAGTTGCACACATGTTGCAATATCTCTCAAGATATCGTTTACACTCATCTCTCATCACTACTTTGAAACTGTCTTAGTCCCAAGATCTGTAGTTAGCAAACAGAAGACCTCGGAGAGCTGATGGTGTTGTTCTATCTCAGCCCGATGGCCTTGATGTGGTTTTGGAATGTTGGTGAGGTCTGGATCTGACAGCCAGGAAAGAGTTCTTGAGACATCTTTGGTGCAAAAAAATGATTTTACTAAAGCATGGGGACAGGACCCGTGGGCAGAAAGAGCAGCTGCACTGGGGTTGTGAGGAATGGCTGATGATATACTTGGGAGTTGGGGGAGGTAAGACTGTTGAACTGCTTAAGGCCCTAAGTTAATTGCAAATTCAGGGAGAGAAGGAAGTCTGTACCGGGAGATTCTAGACTTCCTGCCTTCCTGCTTCCTGGGATTGAGAATAATGCAATTTACTCGGGGAGATAAAGAGATGGGACAATATTTGTATCATGTATTCACAAAGGGAATAAGTTACATTACCAAGGGTCTTATCCTAGGGTATTTATGAAATTTCCATCCTATACATACTTCTTTTATGGACTATGGAAACTCAGGGTGCCTGGGTGGCTCAGTGGGTTAAGCCTCTGCCTTCAGCTCAGGTCATGGTCTCAGGTCCTGGGATAGAGCCCCGCATGCATCAGGCTCTCTGCTCAGTGGGGAGCCTGCTCCCCTCCCCAACTATTTGTGATATCTCTGTCAAATAAATAAATAAAATCTTAAAACAACAACAACAAACGACTATGGAAACTCCCTAAATGGGAAGTGTTAGGTTGCTCCCGCTGGCGATAGTTAAGAAAGGCTACAAGGCAAACGGATCCGAGAGATGAACTTTATTGCAAGCACCCTCGGGCAAGGTTCCCCGACTCACAGAAAGAGAGAGAGAGAGAGGGAGGGAGTCGGGGAAGTCACGCTGGAGGGAGTTGGCGAGGTCCTTTTATCGGGGTGAGGTAGAGCATAGCCTTGTGCCCATATAAGGTATGTGGTGATGGGAAGGCATGGGGCGGGGGAGTCCGTGATGGGCAGTTCCCAATTAGGAAGTTCCTGGGTGGAGAATTTCAGTTTCCTGGCGGTGACGTGGAGGCGGCAGTAAAGATGGTGGGGAAAGTCTGCCATCTTGGAGAGGGTTGGCGGGAAGATCCGCCATTTTGGAGCCCAGGCTTCCCAGTCAGCCCATCAGGAAGTATTTGATATTTTTTAGACAGTGGCTATGATGCTGCAGACAGGCTAGAACACATGGGTGGGTGTAGATACTTAAAAGTCTCTGCTAATGTAGGGGACTAGTGGTCTGTGGCGAACTGGGATTCTGCACTCCACTTTCAAACCAGGCAGAGTTAGAGTGGTTGGTGATGTAGTTTTTTGACTGTAGGTGAGGTCTGGAGCTGACAGCCAAGAAAAAATTCTCGACACGTCTTTGGGGTAAAAAGGTGGTTTTACTGAAGCACAGGGACAGAACCCGTGGGCAGAAACAGCTGTTGTACTGGGGTGAGGAATGGCTGATGATATGCTTGGCAGTTGAGGGTAGGGAAAAAGGGAGGTTTTCAAAAAGAACTTTCCCACGCTAAAGAGGACCTATAAGATATTGGAGGCCTTGTCATTGTCAAGTTAAGGTTGTTTTTCCCTCTAGCAAAGCATTAACATTAAGATAGTTGGGAGTTTCCTTCTGAAAGTTAGACTATTGATAAGAATGCTTTTTTTTCTGGGGCACCTGGGTGGCTCAGTGGGTTAAAGGCTCTGCCTTTGGCTCAGGTCATAATGCCAGGGTCTTGGGATCGAGCCCCATGTCTGGGCTCTCTGCTTTCTCCTTCTGCCTGCTTGTGATCTCTGTCAAATAAATGAATAAAATCTTAAAAAAAAAAAAGAATGCTTTTTTCTTGTAAATCACTGACATTTGTAAACTGGGAGAGGCTTCTGTTCTGCAGGACTGTGTTGTCTGTAAGTTAACCCTTTGTTTTTCCTTCCCTTAGCTTCAGGGCAGCTAGGAGTGCCTGAGGAATGTCCCATATTTCTCACCTGGAAGCAGGGACTGTGGGGTACAGTCTGTGCTTTGCCCTCAACTTGCCTTTTGCTCCCTCATCAGTTGGCACACAATGCAGGAGAGAAGACCTGATGATATTTTTTTTTTTTTTTAAGATTTTATTTATTTATTTGTCAGAGAGAGAGAGAGAGAGTGCACAGGCAGACAGAGTGGCAGGCAGAGGCAGAGGGAGAGGCAGGCTCCCTGCTGAGCAAGGAGCCCGATGTGGGACTCGATCCCAGGACGCTGGGATCATGACCTGAGCCGAAGGCAGCCGCTTAACCATCTGAGCCACCCAGGCATCCCGTAATGATATTATTTTTTGTTTGTAATCCCTATCCCTAGAGAATTTTGCGTAAGGTAGATACATAGAAGGTAGTTCCCAGAACTCCTAACTCAGACTCTACAAAGTTCTAAAAATACCAGCATTCTTCCTTAAAGCAGGGACTGTGGCAAGTCTTGGTGTACAAGAAAACCTTATTACCTCAAGCCTGCCTGAACAAGTCAAAGACATGCCCAACATGTTCTATTGCAGTAGTGGGGGCGGGTGGGAGCCATTCAGCCTCTGATAAAAATAATGTTTCCCAGAATCTGAGGGTCTGACCTGGAATGACCTTTACATTCCCAGAAAAGAAACAAAATTTTTAATTAGGACATATTGTTGAAGGTCTATAAAAGAGGCAGATAATTGAAGATATTAGGAGTTAGGACAGGAGTGCCTGGTGGCTCAGTGGGTTAAGCCTCTGCCTTCGGCTTGGGTCGTGGTCTCGGGGTCCTGGGATCAAGCCCCACATCGGGCTCTCTGCTCAGCGGGGAGCCTGCTTCTTTCTCTCTCTCTGCCTGCCTCTCTGTCTACTTGTGATCTGTCAAATAAATAAAATATAAATAAATAAAATATATAAATATTTATATTAAATATAAATAAATATATTCTATATTAATATATAAATAAAATATAAATATATATTATATTATATATCAATATAAAATATTAAATATAAAATAAATAAGACATAAATTAATAAATTAATTAAATAAAAAATCTTTTTAAAAAGGACAAATTGCAGAAGTCCTGCAAAAGAGACAGATATCAATACAGTGCTTCAGTGAGGGTGCCCTGAAAGTTACTGATGACCCTTTGATAGAAAATACCTTTATGGCTGTGCAAATTATTTGGAGGTCCTTAAAAATATTTGGGCAAAATAGTTTTTTCCATTTTTATAAAAAGCATGATTTTTATGTACAGTAAAACTCGCTCTTTGTCAAAACTGTACATGAGCTATAGTTCTGTGAGTTTTGCGTCATTTAACATCCACCAAAATCAAGATATGTAAGTAACATTTCCATCTCCCCAAATCACTGCCCTTTGTAATCACCCTCTCCCCCCAGCCCGAGTCTGTGGCATCCACTGATCTCTTTTCTGATGCTCTGATTTCACCTTTTTCAGGATGCACATCAATGGAATCATATAGTATGTAACCTTGTGAATCTGACTTGTTTCACTGAAGAGAACACTTTTGAGATTCATTCCTGTTGTTGCAGGTATTAGGATTTGAGACCTTAAAACTTAAAACAAATTTTTTTCTTAGAATATAAAGAATCATCAGACATTTATTTATTTAATTATTTTTAAAGATTTTATTTATTTGAGAGAGAGAGAGAGCGTGACAGGGCAAGAACCAGAGGGAGGGAAAAGCAGACTCCCTGCTGAGCAGGGAGCCCAAAGTGGGGCTCAATCCCAGGACCCTGGAATCATGACCTGAGCCGAAGGCAGATGCTTCACCAACTGAGCCACCCAGGCACTCCATGATGGGTATTTATAGAGGACTGCACAAAGGAGAACCATAAAAGATAAGCCATGTTTTAGAGTTTTCAGAAAACAAGGGTAAAGAGAAAGGAGGATCCCAAAGCTGATACCAGCTTTCCCTCCCTCCATAGGTAGCAAAGGATCCAAAACAGAGAGAAAACAGAGGCTCGAATGTTCACAAAATAATAGAAAATATGGGAGCTGGCCACATCCAAGCTAGATCCCCTCTTATTTTGCTGCCTAAATGGGAGTTCCTATCCATTTTTTGAATACCATGGCAGGAACCAAGAAAAGTCTGGGAAAGAGTGCCCACTAATATAAAGAAGGAGCTGTATCTTCCCTTCTGTGGGGCCCACAGACTTAGGGGATGGTCATAACTCTGAGGATAAAGAAGATTTGGCTGGATAGTTAAGCTAGAAAATCAATGTATCTTTCTGTTTAGAGCTGAATTTGAAAGTAATGTGCCAGGTTCCCAAAGAGTAAAAGAGAACAATTAGCCAGAGCCTTGGGTTCATGAGGTGGCAGGTATCAGAATACATCCTGATTCTGGGTCCAGGGCCAGTTTATTGTCTATAAGGCAGTAGTGCATAAGGATGGAGGAGATTTTTATTTTTATTTTTTTATTTTTTTAAAGATTTTATTTATTTATTTGAGAGAGAGGCAGTGAGAGAGCATGAGCGAGGAGAAGGTCAGAGGGAGAAGCAGACTCCCCGTGGAGCTGGGAGCCTGATGCAGGACTCGATCCCGGGTCTCCGGGATCATGACCTGAGCTGAAGGCAGTCGTCCAACCAACTGAGCCACCCAGGCATCCGGAGGAGATTTTTATAAACAGGCATCCTACCAGTGCCTTAGCAGAAGCCAGCACAAAGCCCAGCACTCTGCATAGGCCTGCTGCCTTTTTATTGTCAGTATTCTACTTTATAATAGCACAAGAAAGTCTATGTACTGATTAATTTGAATTCTCCAAGAGTCCTAGATTACAGGGACCCAGGATGAACACTACAAGGAAAAGCTAGGGCTTGAGTAAACCCTAGTCTTGGAGACTAGGAGAATGGAGTCTCTGATTACATACACTGTTGTTGTTTTAAGATTTATTTATTTTTAGGTGGGGGAGGAGGAGAGGGAGAGAATCTCCAGCAGTTCCCCACTGAGTGCGAAGCCAGACAACGGGCTCCTGGCCCTGATCCTGTTACCCTGAGATCATAACCTGAGCTGAAACCAAGAGTCAGATGCTTAACCTACTGAGCCACCCAGGTGCCCCTGGTTACATACACATTCATAAAACTTTGTCATACATAAGGCTGCATCCCTCATAATGCTTTTTAAAATTTTTTATTTAACTAAATGTTTATTGTGTGCCTATTATGTACAAAGGTCTGTTAGGGAAGTCAAGTTCACCTATTAATCCTCTTTGCCCTGGTGACTTGAAACACTGATCCTATCGGTAGATACACTTATGAGGTACTAATCACAATGATCTGTTCAATAACCATTCCATAATTTCTTTAATTATTATTCAAAAGGGGTGCCTGGGTGGCTCAGTGAGTTAAAGCTTCTGCCTTCAGCTCAGGTCATTATCCCAGGGTCCTGGGATGGAGCCCTCCATCGGGCTCTCTGCTTGGCAGGGAGCCTGCTTCCCTTCCTCTCTCTCTCTGCCTGCCTCTCTGCCTGCTTGTTATCTCTGTCTGTCAAATATATAAATAAAAATCTTTTTTTTTTAATTTCTTTTTAAAATTTATTTATTTGTCAGAGAGAGAGGGAGAGAGAGCGAGCGAGAGAGCAAGCACAGGCAGAGAGAGTGGCAGGCAGAGGCAGAGGGAGAAGCAGGCTCCCCTGCCGAGCAAGGAGCCCGATGCGGGACTCGATCCCAGGACGCTGGGATCATGACCTGAGCCGAAGGCAGCCGCTCAACCAACTGAGCTACCCAGGCGTCCCTATAAATAAAAATCTTTTTTTTTTTTTAAAGATTTTATTTATTTATTTGAGAGAGAGGCAGTGAGAGAGCATGAGCGAGGAGAAGGTCAGAGGGAGAAGCAGACTCCCCGTGGAGCTGGGAGCCTGATGCGGGACTCGATCCCAGGTCTCCGGGATCATGACCTGAGCCGAAGGCAGTCGTCCAACCAACTGAGCCACCCGGGCGTCCCCCTATAAATAAAAATCTTAAAAAAATAAAAGAATTATTCAAAAAGATGGGGCATCTGGATGGCTCGATTGGAAGAGGATGCAAATTTGGGGGTGTCTGGGTGGCTCAGTGGGTTAAAGCCTCTGCCTTCGGCTCAGGTCATGATCCCAGGGTCCTGATCGAGCCCTGTATCAGGCTCTCTGCTCAGTAGAGAGCCTGCTTCTTCCTCTCTCTCTGCCTGCCTCTCTGCCTACTTGTGATCTCTCTCTGTCAAATAAATAAATAAAATCTTTAAAAAAAAAATTAGTACTGCAGATGCTCTCTCTTGAAATGTAACAGTATTTGAAGCTTGGGTTGTTGTTGTTGTTTTTTTTTTTTTTTTTTTTCCTGTCCTGTAAGGAATTGGAATGAATGGAAAAATGCATCTTTCTCTCTTAATTCTTTTTTTTTCTAAATAACCATAGCCAAAAGATATTTCAGACTCTGAATGTTATTTTAACAAACAGATGGGTTAAAATGTAGTTTAAGTGAATTACTGACAGTAAAAAGACCACCTTTTCTTGTCTCCTTGACTGCCAAAAAGTTTGAAGTCAAATTTGATTTTCAGGGATACTGGTTACTACAAATGTATAAATCAGATTTGATACTGGCTAAATCAAAGGTGTTTGTGTTCATTTTGGGGGGCCTGAGGCTCTACTTATATTGTATAGATTATTAATGTTATTTAATATGTTTCTGATATAAAGTTACCATAAATTCTTCACTTAATAACATGAAGGAATGAATAAGAAATTAATGAATAAATATATAAACAAAACATTGCTCTGTATTTGTTGGGACAACTGGATGAGCACGTCCAAAAGAATGAAGTTGTACCCTTTACCTTACACCATAGACAAAAATTAACTCAAAATGGATCAAAGACCTAAATATACAAGCTAAAAATACAAAACTTTTTAGAAAAAACATAAGAGTACATCTTCATGATCATGAATTTTGCAATGGCTTCTTAGATATGACACTAAAAACACATGCAACAAAAGAAAAGAAATAGATACATTGGACTTCATCAAAATTGGAAACATTTGTGTATCAAAGGATACTATTGAAGAGTGAAAAGAGAACCCAGAAAAGGGGAGAAAATATTTTCAAATCCTGTACCTTATAAAGACTTGTGTCCGGAGTATGTAAAGACTACTTACTACTCCAAAACAAAAGACAAACAGTTTAACTTAAAACTGAGCAAGGACTTGAATAGACATTTCTCCAAAGAAAATATACAAGTGGCTAGTAAGTACATGAAAAGATTCTCGATGTCATTAGGAAAATGCAAACCACAACCACATTGAGATATGACTTCAGACCACTCAGAACACTTAAAAACAACAATGACAACAACAAAACAAGGGAGAATAACAAGTTTGGGTGAGGATGTGGAAAAATTGAAATCTTCATACATTGCTGGTAGGAATGTAAAATGGTGTCACTTCTGTGGAAAAAAGTTTGGCAGTTCATCCATAAGTTGAACATTGGATTCCGTGTGACACACCAATACACTCCTAGTTATATACCCCAAAGAACTGAAAACAGGTGTTCAAATAAAAGCTTACACAAAAATGCTCCTAGTAGCATAGTTTATAGAGTCAAAAGGTAGAAGTAATCCAATGTCCATCAACTGGTGAATAGATAAATGAAATGTGGTATCTTCATATGATGGTAAAAAAGGAACAAAGTACTGATACATACTACAACATAGATAGACCTTGGAAATATTATGCTAAGTCAAATAAGCCAGACACAGAAAGTCACATCTTGTATAATTTCATTTGTATAAAGTATCAAAAATAGGCAAATTCATGGAAATACAAAGCAGATTACTGATTATGAGGGGCTATGGGGAGCAAGGAATGGGGAGTGACTGCCTAATGGGTACAGGGTTTCCTTTGTGGTGGTGAAAATGTTCTGGAATTAGATAATAGTGATTGTTGCAGGACACTGTGAATTTAATACTTTATATTTTAAGTATTAAATGGCACTTAATCGTATACTTTATAATGGTTAAAATATATATGTATACTTATATGTGTGTGTACATTTACCACAATTAAACAAAAAGAGTAATCTATTAACTTGTGAAAGGTTAAACAAACTGGGACATATCCCTATATACAATGGAGTATTATGCCTCCATCAGAAAGGACAAATACCCAACTTTTGTATCAACATGGACGGGACTGGAAGAGATTATGCTGAGTGAAATAAGTCAAGCAGAGAGAGTCAATTATCTTACAGTTTCACTTACTTATGGAGCATAATGCCTTTTTGATAAGGGGCAATATGGAGCTGGAGAAGTAACATTAGTTTGTGTCATTTCTGGTAGTACATTTCACTGTTTTATAATCTTCATGGTGAAATAATCTTTTTTTTTTTTTAAAGATTTTATTTATTTATTTGTCAGAGAGAGAGGGAGAGAGAGCGAGCGAGCACAGGCAGACAGAGTGGCAGGCAGAGGCAGAGGGAGAAGCAGGCTCCCTGCTGAGCAAGGGGCCCGATGTGGGACTCCATCCCAGAACGCTGGGATCTCGACCTGAGAAAAAGGCAGCCGCTTAACCAGCTGAGCCACCCAGGCGTCCCCATGGTGAAATAGTCTTACCTTTCATTTGTTAATATTTACTTTTCAAAAGCTTCAAGGTGTGTCCTGGCCAAGTAGGCCTAACTGATAGGTGGAATAATGTTAAGGGTCAGGACTTACAAGTATATCTCATTTAGCTCTAATTCACATCTACCTTTGCCATCCCAATCCAGTTGTGGAGTATGTGGCTAGCAGGTAGAGAAATGTCAGAGGAAACGAGGCTTATTTTCAGGAAAGGAATATAGGTTTCATTGTTTTATCGAAAAAATGGTGCTTGGTGACACCCGGAACATGTTCAGAAAATAAATGGATTTATCTCAGTTTGAGCCTTATATAAAGAATTGTAGGGGCCCCGGGGTGGGGCTCAGTTGTTTGTACATTCAACCCTTGATCTCCGAGTGGTGTGATTGAGCCCTGTGTCAGGCTCTGTGCTCAGCGCGGAGTCTGCTTGTCCCTCTCCTTCTGTTCCTCCCCTACTCGTGCTGTCTTTCTCAAATAAAAATCTTAAAAAAAAAAAAGAAGAAGAAGAGATCGTATGGGTCTCCTAGTAATGAAAATAGACCCCACTAAAAAAGAATGGAACCCTTGAAGCAAGGATTTATAAACAAACAAGAAAGAAGGAAAGGAAAAGAAAATATAAAGGACAAATTAGGGGTGCCTGGGTGGCTCAATGGGTTAAGTCTCTGCCTTCAGCTCAGGTCATGCTCTCAGGGTCCTGGGATGGAGCCCCACATCGGTTTCTCCACTCCACGTGGGGAGCCTGCTTCCTCCCTCTCTCCCTGCCTGCCTCTTTACCTACTTGTGATCTCTCTCTCTCTGTCAAACAAATAAATAAAATCTTTTTTTAAAAAAAGGACAAATTAAAAAGTAGAGAAAGAAAAAAGGAAATTAGTCAAATTTAGTTGAAGCATCAAATGCAAGATCATTAAACACAAAAATGCATCTTTATTATTTTTTTAAAAGATTTGTTTATTTATTTGTCAGAGAGAGAGCGAGCACAAGCCGGGGGAGTAACAGGCAGAGGGAGAAGCAGGCTTCCCATTGAGGAGGGAGCCCAATGTGGGACTCGATCCCAGGACTCTGGGATCATGACCTAAACTGAAGGCAGATGCTTAACTCACTGAGCCACCTCGGCATCCCAAAAAATGCATCGTTGCATTAAAAAAAAAAAAGAAGGGGCGCCTGAGTGGCTCAGTGGGTTAAAGCCTCTGCCTTCGGCTCAGGTCATGATCCCAGGGTTCTGGGATCAAGCCCCGCATCTGGCTCTCTGCTCGGTGAGGAGCCTGCTTCCCCGGTCTCTGCCTGCTTGTGATCTCTGTCTGTCAAATAAATAAATAAAATCTTAAAAAAAAAAAAAAAAGGAAGAAGAACTTACTGGGACACCTGGATGGTTCAGTTTGTTATCTGACTCCTGATTTGAGCTCGGGTAATGATCTCAGGGTCATTGGCTGGAGCCACGTGATGGGCTCTGAACTCAGTGTGGAGTCTGCTTGAGATTCTCCCTCTCCCTCTGTACCGCCTGCTCACACACTCTGTCTCTCTCTCTCTCTCAAATAAAAACAAAACAAAACAAAACAAAAAATTACTGAAATTAAAATGCGAAGCCTTTAGGGAAATGTTCACCTGGGTTTTCAACTAATAAATAGTATTACAGAAAGCGTTTGGTTAAAAATCAAAAGAGTCCCAGTATTCAAAACCAGGCTCTTTCATTAACAACCTGAATAAAACTGAGTAAGCTAATTAAACTTGTTTATTTTCAGTTTCCCCATAGAGTTAAAATAAACAGGGATCTCTGATTCATTCAAGCGCTATCATTCTGTGTTGTCTATGGGCCACATCTTTAGCTGTAAATTCCATGTTGGAGTCTTTGATATTGATTGAAGACATTTCCTACCCTCTTGACCAACATAGGCGATTAGCAGGAGGACTCCTTGCATTTCACAACGACGACGGCGGACACAGTGAATCATATTGACCTTCACAGGTGTCACGTTATCTTTCTATGATAGATTAACTATCTTTAATAGGATCATGTTTCCTCAGACTGGCCTGAAGTGTGGCTTTTAAAACCAGGAGGTTTGTTATCGGGAGCCTCTTACCTCCTTTTCTTCACCACCTCCTACTAGTGTTGCCTTTGGCCGGACCCCAGGGGTTCCCATTTCACAATTACTCTGCAGCTGCCAACGCCCACCTAACCTCCTCTTCCTCACGTTCTCATGCCCTGTCTGTGAGTTTATCCTTTTTTTTTTTTTTTAAAGATTTTATTTATTTATTTGTCAGACAGAGTGAGCACATGCAGACAGAGTGGCAGGAAGAGGCAGAGGGAGAAGCAGACTCCCTGCTGAGCAAGGAGCCCGATATGGGACTCCATCCCAGGACGCTGGGATCATGACCTGAGCCGAAGGCAGCTGCTTAACCAACTGAGCCACCCAGGCGTCCCTATCCTTTAATACAATACCCAATTATTAAAATTTTGTCATATTTACCCACAAAAACCAATGTCCGCTCTTAATGTCCCTAGTTCAGTGGATACACCGAGGAAAACTATCTGAATGAAAGAAAGAATCAAGGGGCGCCTGGGGAGCTCAGTGGGTTAAAGCCTCTACCTTCAGCTTGGGTCATGATCCCAGGGTCCTGGGATTGAGCCCTGCCTCGGGCTCTCTGCTCAGCGGGGAGCCTACTTCGCCCTCTCTATCTGCCTGCCTCTCTGCCTACTTGGGATCTCTGTCTGTCAAATACATAAAATCTTAAAAAAAAAAAAAAAAGAAAGAAAGAAAGAATCAAGGGGCACCCGGATGGCTCAGTTGGTAAAGCATCTGCCTTCAGTTCAGTTCATGATCCAAGGGTTCCGGGATAGAGTCTGGCATCGGACACCCTGCTCGGTGGAGAGTCTGCTTCTCTCTCTCCCTCTGCCCCTGTCCCCCACTCATGCTCTCCCTATTTCAAATAAATAAATAAAATCTTGGAGGAAAAAAAAAAAGGGAAGAGTCAATATTAAGTTATACATAAATCTTCAACTTGTTTCAGAAGAGTATAGTTGGTGGAATTTCAGATTCGGCAGCAAAATAAAAGAATTGTAGGGAATGGAGGGAAATTTGGGAACATACAAGTGGCAGAAAGGGTGATGTATAGTAGTCAGTCCTAGAAGCACTAGCAACAGAATCCACTGGGAGCTTGTTGGGAATGCAGATTCTCAGGCCCTTTCCGCCCTCCTAGTCAGACTGTGGGAGAGGTGGTGGTAGTTCATATGCACAGTATGGTTTGAGAAACACGGTTTATAATATTCCACATAGGTGAACATCCTGTCCCTTCTCTACTGTAAAGTTGGCCAACTACTCCTTCATTCAAATGAAGATCCATTTTCTGTTTCTCAGCAGCCTTCCTTCTGATTATTGACCCAAAGACATTATTGCCACAAATTATTAGATTCCATTGTAATCTAATACATTTGGAGAGGAGTAGGCATTACATACAAAAAGCTCTCATTTAACACAGTATTGGAAGGAAGGATAGAAACCAGAAACTAGGAAACCAGGTAGGATACTCAAGTTGGAATAGTGAAGTGGAAGCCAATGGTTGATTAAAAGATGACGATCCAGGGACGCCTGGGTGGCTCAGTTGGTTAAGCGGCTGCCTTCGGCTCAGGTCATGATCCCAGCGTCCTGGGATCAAGTCCCACATCAGGCTCCTTGCTCAGCAGGGAGCCTGCTTCTCCCTCTGCCTCTGCCTGCCACTCTGTCTGCCTGTGCTCACTCGCTCTCTCTCCTTCTCTCTGACCAAAAAAAAAAAAAAAAAAAAAAAAAATGACGATCCATATGGCAATCCAAACAAAGTATTCCCAGGAATACAATCACAACACAGTTGCTAGGACTGCTATTGGCTAGAGGGGAGAAGACGTTGAGCTCTTACGTATGTTACAGGTATCAATTGATGAAGGCGGCCAATCCAATCCGACTAATTTTTTTTTAAGATTTTATTTATTTAGGAGCGCCTGGGTGGCCCAGAGGGTTAAGCCTCTGCCTTCGGCTCTGGTCTTAGTCTCGGGGTCCTGGGATCAAACCCCACATTGGGCTCTCTGCTCAGCAGGGAGCCTACTTCCTCCTCTCTCTCTCTCTGCCTCTCTGCCTACTGGTGATCTCTCTCTCTGTCAAATAAATAAATAAAATCTTAAAAAATATATATTATTTATTTATTCACCAGAGAGAGAGGGAGAACACAAGCAGGGAGAGCAGCAGGCAGGGGGAGAAGCAGGCTCCCTGCTGAGTGAGGAACCTGATGCGGGACTCAATCCCAGGACCCTGGGATCATGACCTCAGCCAAAGGCAGATGCTTAACAGACTGAGCTACCCAGGCGTTCCTCCAACTAATTTTTTTTAAAGGATTTTATTTAGGGGCACCTGGGTGGTTCAGTCAGTTATGTGCCACGATCTGGTCATGACCTCAGGGTCCTGGGGTCGAGTCCTGTGTCAGTTTCCCTGCTCAGTGGGGAGCCTGCTTCTCCAATTTTCTCTACCCCTGCCCCCTGTTTCTGCTCTCTCTCAAATGAATAAATAAAATTTTTAAAAAAGGTTTTATTTATTCATTTGAGAGAGAGAGAGAGAGAGAGAAAGCATGCATGAGTAGGGGAGAAAGGGCAGGTGAGAGAGAGAAACAGACCCCCACTGAGCAGGGAGCCCAATATGTGGCTCCATGCAGAACCCAGGGACCATGATCCAAGCTGAAGGGAGACCCTTGACTGA
>PISX010028400.1:0-21605 GCA_004024625.1 Mellivora capensis | reverse complement strand
ACAAATAAGTGAAACCATATGATAATTGACTCTCTCTGCTTGACTTATTTCACTCAGCATAATCTCTTCCAGTCCCGTCCATGTTGCTACAAAAGTCGGGTATTCATCCTTTCTGATGGAGGCATAATACTCCATAGTGTATATGGACCACATCTTCCTTATCCATTCGTCTGTTGAAGGACATCTTGGCTCTTTCCACAGTTTGGCGACCATGGCCATTGCTTCTATAAACATTGGGGTACAGATGGCCCTTCTTTTCACTACAGACCTTTTTAACCACCATGAAAGGTAACACTGCTACATAACAATGCAACCATAAGCAATGGCAGGTGTCTTAACTGCATGGTCCAAAGAAACAATTAAACTACCGGAAGTTTTATCTGAACTACAGATTAGACTTTTTCCTTTAAGTTAAAACATTTTTTTAAATACCAAGAATTATGATAAGGGTAACATGGAGAATTTGTGTTTCAAATAGAATAACCCTACATAAAATTTTGTGCTTGCTCACTACTTCTTAACTGTTAGAAATCTGAGACTTCTGCCTTCTTTCACCTTATAACTTCAAAGAGTAAAATAGCTTCACTCATATTGGCCTTTAAGCCTCAAAACTTAGAGGTTTGAACAATTTTCCAAAATGCGCTTTTATCTACAGTACAATTCTATGAAATGTTTTCAGAGTGGTAGATGTGGGCTTTGTCCTGTCTGTGTCAGTCATGGGAGGATGCCATCAGAGGGTGAGAGGGTGATGTGCTTTGTGTTTGAAAAATTCATAGGAAACCTCAACTGGGCAAACATCATTTTTTGTACTAAGTCCTCTACTAAGTCCTTCATCCTCTTATCCAGAGTGAAACCCCACTTCCCCACAATGCTGCCCTCCTCACCACAGCAACTGAAACAAAATGATGCCCCTCTGTCTGAAAACTCCTCAGACACCTTATTAACTTTAATAAAGACCTTCACTTCATAACACCTGTGGTTGTTTCCAGCACAAATTATCATAGTACTGTTTATCCTTTATGTAAAAATATGCTTCCTATAGAAAACTGAAAATATAAAGAAAATCTTCAAAGAGATCACACTAGCTTTTCTCATTTGACAGTACATCATAGGCATTTTTTATACAACTAAATCTGAAAATATGGCTATATTGGCTATAAACTACCATTAAGTCATATTAATGTGCCATAATTTACTTAATTACTAGTATTTGTTTCCATGTTTTTCTATTAATAAACAACACTATTAAATATCTACAAATATCCTTCTACAGAATTATTATTTTGAAATGAATCTGGAGAAATGGAATGACAGGACCCAAGGAGATAAATCATTTTAAAATCCTTGATATATACTGCCAAATTTCTTCTCAGCAAAGATACATTAAATTTTCACTCTTACTAGCAGAATCTGAGAGATTATCTTTGCCATCAATACTATCATCATGTGAGTATTTTCAGCAACAAAAGTTAAGCAAGGTTATCAAAATAAAAATTTGAAATGGGTTCATTTTTCACTCACCAGCTGACTTAATTTGCACCATGACTCGCATCCCAGTAGCTGATGCTTATTTTAAAAGGAGACTTTGTCAGTAACCTAAATGTTTATCAAAAAGAGGACAGTTATATTATGGTACACCTATACAATGGGATAATACATAAGCATTAAAAAAAACTATGAAATGTCTATGTTTCTTTTTAAAAAAAACTACATACATTACTATATATGGTACATATAGTATATACCATATATATATAGTATATATCTATGTATCTATATATTATGTACATGATTAAGTATCCATAGAAATATGAACAGAAATGAGCACCAAACTACTATGAACAGTCTTAACCTAGCAAGAGTGAGTTTATTGATGGGGAATGGGGGATTCTTAAGTTGGAATTTTCAACTTGAATTTTACTACAATGGGCATAATTTTGCAATTGTGTCCAGTGAGAACAGATACAACACTCCATTAGAATTAATAGATATTTTTACTACCTACTAAGGAAATTTTATTTTACAGGTTTTGAAGCCACAAAGTAATTTCTGAGAGAGATGGGGAGAATACTAATTTTTTATACCTACCTTTATAATATTGTAAGGTCTTTCTGGTAAATTAAGGAATAAAAATGTAGGTATAATCTGATACTACTTGCTATCTTTGAACATCAATGTGGGGTGGGGGGGGTTAAAAAAACAAAGCAAAAAACATCAAGGGAAAAATAGTCTGAGAAGACTGATCATCCTCTCCATTGTTCTGGGTCTAAACCTTGGAATTATCTTCTACTCATTTCACTCTACCCTCTTATAGCCAGCATGGGTTCTATCTCCCAGTCAACTCAAATCTGTACCTCCTTTTATCTCCCACAATCAAGGTCCCAACACAGGCCCACAGTTCTCTCACCCTCAGTAGCTTTCTAGGGAATTTTTTGCCTCTAAGTCTGCCTCGTGCAACTGAAGTGATTCCACATTTCCCTTGCCAAGACTATTAGCACATTTTCATCAGCTGTAAAGTAAAATTCTTGGCATAGCATTCAAGGACCTACACCATGTGCTTCCCCCATCTCAACTCAACAACCAATTCACATTTCTCTGTCCTTCCCCTTAAGTCCTACCTCCATGTCTCGGTTTGTGATGACCCATCTATGTCCCAGATTTTTAAACTGAGGAACTATTCTTCCTTGAGGATGTGCAAAAGGAAGAGAAACCAGGGAAGAACTTAACTTTGATCACCAAGATTTGAGAGTAAAACTTTATTTTTTTAACTTGGATGCAAAATTCAAATGAAACTTCAAGGTAGTGAGAAGTCTCTAACTATCCCCTCTACCACCACAACTGGTGATGGGGGCAGCAGCACAGACACCCCTCCCAAAGCCATCCCCCCAAGGTTTGTGGCCACCACCTTTTGCTATTTGGAGTCTTCTACTGGAATTTCTGAGAAGCACTGCTCCAGGTTGAAAATTTTCCAACCCCTGTTTGACAATTCATGCCCATTTTTAAGAGCCAGCTCCTCTACAAAACACTCCAAAATCCCTCCAGAAAATGTATCCAAAAACAAAACACCCTTCCTTTACTCCCAGGCATATACAATGACTGTTATAACCTGCTGTTAAGGAGGGATCCAAGATGGCAGAGGAATAGGGGACCCTAATTCAACAGGTCCCCTGAATTGAGCTGAATATCTACCAGACCACTCTGAACACCCACAAAATCAGCCTGAGATGTAAGAAGATATATCAGGATCTATGCCAACAGAATATCTCTGGTGGCCGGTTTTGAGGTATGAAGCAGGGAGCTGCAAGATAAATGGAAAGGGGAGGGAGTCACCATAAGCACTGGTGCCAGGAAGGTGAAATAACACAGAAGCACAAAAACCTCCCATGTTGGGGACGGGGAACAGACTCACAGACTGGTAACAAACAGCAGGGAAAGGACTTTAGGGAAGCCCCCCAGACTGAAACCTGGAGCTTCAGGGGCATACATGCAAGCCAGTGGCTGGCGGTTTAAGAAGCACAAAGGACAGAGACATGTCGGAGCTGGAAGCGAGGGCTGGGAGTGCTGCTGTGGGACACACAACCCAGTTTTTAGCAACACAGACAAAAATGGAGTCTGTGTGATCTGGAGAGCTTTCTGGAGAACAGACTGCAATCTCTCTGTTCTGAGACAGAGGACTGAATACAGTCATTTCTGCTCTCTCAGAAGAGACACAGAAAGCTGCCAGGTAAAGCTGCCAGAGAACAAAAGCCCCCCGAAACTGGTTTTCACTGAGCCCATTCCCCCGCCACGGGGGTGAGGGCAACTGTGCCCAAATAGGTTTGCCTGAGTAACAGCATGGCAGGTCCCTCCTCCCCAGAAGACAGGCTGAAAGCTCAAGAGGCTGACAATCCTAAGGTCCCTATAAAACAGGTTCATCTTGCTTGGGTTGTGGTCAATAGTTTGGACTCTGTACATTCCCTCAACCATCTTTTACTAAAATGACTAGAAGGAGGAACCTCCAACACAGGAAAAATTCAGAGACTGAATTTTTAATTTAATTTAAAATTAAACTTAATTTAATTTTATATTAAATTTTATTTTATTAACTTAATTAATTTAATTTAATCTCAGAGACTGTGACCTCTGCCACAGAACTAATGGATATGGACATAAGCAAGATGTCAGAAATAGACTTTAGGTAACAGTTATGCACACAATAGCTAGGTTGGAGAAAACCAATAATGGCAACATAGATTTTCTAAGGGCAGAAGTGAGAGCTGACCTGGCATAATTTAAAGATGCAATGAATGAGATCCAATCTACTAGATACTCTAACAGCTAGGGTAAACAAGGCAGAAGAACAAATTAATGATCTAGAAGTCAAACTGATAGAAAAGAAGAATCAGGAAAAGGCCTGGAACAAACAGCTTAGAATCCATAAAAACAGATTTAGAGAAATAAATGATGCTATGAAACGTTCCAATGTCAGAATTATTGGGATCACTAAAAGGGTGGAAAGAGAGAGAACTAGAAGATATATTTCAGCAAAGCCTAGCTGAGAACTTCCCTAATCTGAGGAATGAAACAAACATTCGTGTCCTATAGGGAGAGAGAACACCCTCCAAGATCAAGAAGAGCAGACTGACCCCCAGGCATGTAATTAGCGAGGGCTTTCTGGAGAACAGACTGCAATCTCTGAGACACAGGACTGAATACAGTCACTTCTGCTAACTCACGAATCTTAAAACCAGGGAAAACATCTTAAGAGCAGCAAGGTGGAAGAAATTCCTTACGTACAGAGGGAGGACTATCAGAATAACACCAGGCCTGTCCACAGAAACCTGGCAAGCCAAAAAGGGCTAGCAAGACATATTCATGATACTAAATGAGAAAAACATGCACCCAAGAATACTTTTTCTGGCAAGGCTGTCGCTTAGAGTGGATGGAGAAATAAAGAGCTTTCATGACGGACAAAAACTGAAAGAATATGTGACCACTAAGCCAGCCCGGCAAGAAATATTAAGGTGGGGTTCTATAAAAGGACAAAGACCCCAAGAGTGATATAGAATAGAAATACAGAGACAATCCACAGACTCAAGGACCTCACAAGCAACATGATGACAATAAAAATCATATCTTTCAATTATCACTTTCCATGTAAATGGCCTAAATGCTCCCATAAAATGGCACAGGGTTGCAGACTGGATAAAAAGACAGGACGTATCCATATGCTGTCTACAAGAAACTCATTTTGAATCTGAAGATACACTTAGACTGAAAGTGAAGGGATGGAGACCATCTTTCATGCCAACAGGCCTCAAAAGGAAGCTGGGGTAGCAACTCTAATATCAGACAAATTAGATTTTAAGATAAAGACTGTAGTTAGAGGGGCACCTGGGTGGCTCAGTGGGTTAAAGCCTCTGCTTTTGGCTCAGGTCATGATTCCAGGGTCCTGGGATCGAGCCCCGCATTGGGCTCTCTGCTCCGCAGAGAGCCTGCTTCTTCCTCTCTCTCCCTGCCTGCCTCTCTTGCCTACTTGTAATCTCTGTCAAATAAATAAATAAAATCTTTTAAAAAAAAGACTATAGAGATACAGAAGGACACTATATCATTCTTAAAGAGTCTATCCAACGAGAAGATCTGACAATTGTAGATATCTATGTCCCCAACATGGGAGCAGCCTACTACATACATAAGACAACTGTTAACCAAAGTAAAAAGACATATTGATAAGAATACTTTACTTGTAGGGGACCATAACACGCTGCTCTCAGCAACAGACAGATCATCTAAGAGAAAATCAACAAAGAAACAAGAATTATGAATGACACACTGGACCAGACGGACCTCACAGATATATAAACGAACATTCCACCCTGAAACAGAATACTCATTCATCTCGAGAACAAAAAACACATCAGTCCAAAACCTATGGGATAGGGCAAAGGCAGTCCTAAGGGGGAAATACATAGCCATCCAAGCCTCACTGAAAAAAATAGAAAAATTCTGAGTACATAAACTACCTTTACACCTTAAAGAACTGGAGAATCGGGGCACCTGGGTGGTTCAGTGAGTTAAAGCCTCTGCCTTCGGCTCAGGTCATGATCCCAGGGTCCTGGGATCGAGCCCTGCATCGGGCTCTCTGCTCAGTGGGGAGCCTGCTTCTCTCTCTCTCTCTGCCTGCCTCTCTGCCTACTTGCCTACTTGTGATCTCTGTCAAATAAATAAATAAAATCTTAAAAAGAAAAAGGACTGGAGAATCAACAACAAATTAAGCCAATCCCATGCATAAGAAGGGACATTATTAAGATTAGAGCGGAGATCAATGAGTTAGAAACCAGAAATACAGTAGAACACATCAACAAAACTAGAAGCTGGTTTCTTTGAAAGAATTAATAAGATTAATAAGCCACTGGCCAGACTTATCCAAAAGAGAAAGGACTCAAATTAATAAAATTATAAATGAAAGGGGAGAGATCACAACTAACACCAAGGAAATAGAAACAATCACCAGAAATTATTATCAACAACTGTAAGGCAGTAAGTTAAGCAACATAGAAGAAATGGATGCATTCCTGTAAACCTATAAACTTCCCAGACTGAAACAGGAAGAAACTGACAACCTGACTAGACCAATAATGAGACTGAATGAGACTGAAGCAGCGATCACAAACCTCCTAAAAAACAAGAGTCCAGGACCTGACAGATTCCCTGGGGAATTCTACCAAACATTCAAAGAAGAAATAATACCTATTCTTCTTAAGCTGTTTCAAAAAATAGAAACAGAAGGAAACCTTCCAGACTCTATGAGGCTAGCATTACCTTGATCCCCAAACCAGCCAAAGACCCCATCAAAAAGGAGAATTTCAGACCAATATCCCTGATGAACATGGATGCTAAGATTCTCAACAAGATACTAGCTAATAGGATCCAATGGCATATCAAAAAGATTATCCACCACAACCAGGTGGGATTTATCCCTGGGATGCAAGAGCAGTTCAACATTCACAATCAATGCAAAGGAACAAATTAATAAAAGAGAGAAGAACCACATGGTCCTCTCAACTGATGCAGAAAAAGCATTTGACAAATACAGCATCCTTTCCTGATTACAACTCTTCAGATTATAAAGGGAACATTCCTCAATTTCATAAAATCCATCTATGAAAAACCCACAGTGAATATTTTTCTCAATGGGGAAAGGTTGAGAGCCTTTCCCTTAAGATTAGGATCATGACAAGGATGCCCACTCTCACCACTATTGTTCAATACAGTACCAGAAGTCCTATAAACAGTAATCAGACAACAAGAAGAAATAAAAGGTATTCAAATTGGCAAAGAAGTAGTCAAACTTTCTCTCTTCACAGATGACATGATATTTTATGTGGAAAACCCAGACTCCATCCCCAAATTACTAGAACTCATACAGCAATTCAGTAATGTGGCAGGATACAAAATAAATGCACAGAAATCAGTTGCTTTCTTATATACTAACAATATAACTGTAGAAAGAGAAATTAGAGAATCAATTCCATTTACCATAGGACCAAAAACCGTAAGATAAACCTAACCAAAGAAGTAAAGGATCTATACTCTACGAACTACAAAACACTCATGAAAGAAACAGAAGAAGACACAAAAAAAGATGGGAAAACATTCCATGCTCATGGATCATAAAAATAAACATTGTTAAAATTTCTGTGCTACCCAGAGTAATCTATACTTTCAACAGCATCTCGATCAAAATACCATCAGCATTTGTGAAAGTGCTGGAACAAACAATTCTAAAATTTGTATGGAACCAGAAAAGACCCTGAATCCCTAAGGAAATGCTGGAAAAAAAAAAAAAAAAAACCAAAGCTGGGGGCATCACGTTGCCTGATTTCAAGCTATATTACAAAGCTGTGATCACCAAGAGAGTATGGTACTGGCATGAAAACAGACACATAGACCAATGAAACAGAGTAGAGAACCCAGATATGGACCCTCAGCTCTATGGTCAAATAGTTTTTGACAAAGCAGGAAAAAATATCCAGTGGAAAAAAGACAGTCTCTTCAATAAATGGTGCTGGGAAAAATGGACAGCTATATACAGAAAACTAAAACTCGACCATTCTTTTACACCATACACAAAGATAAACTCAAAATGAATGAAATATCTAAATGTGAGAAAGGAATCCATCAAAATCCTAGAGGAGAACATAGGCAGTAACCTCTTTGATGTCAGCCATAGCAACTTCCTTCCAGACATGTCTCCAAAGGCAAAGGAAACAAAAGCGAAAATGAACTTTTGGGACTCCATCAAGATCAAAAGCTTCTGCACAGCAAAGGAAACAGTCAACAAAACAAAGAGGCAACCCATGGAATGGAAGAAGATCTTTCCAAATGACACTACAAAGGGCTAATAGCCAAGATCTACAAAGAACTTCTTGAACGCAACACCCAAAAACAAGTAAGTCAAAAAATGGGCAAAAGACATAACAGACATTTCTCCAAAGAAGACATACAAATGGCTAGCAGACACATGAAAAATGTTCATCATCATTAGGCATCAGAGAAATTCAAATCAAAACCTCATTGAGATACCTTACACCAGTTAGAATGGCCAAAATAACAAGATAAGAAACAAAAAATGTTGGAGAGGATATGGAGAAAGGGGAACCCTCTTGCACTGTTGGTGGGAATGCAAGTTGTTGTAGCCACTTTGGAAAACAGTGTGGAGGTTCCTCAAAAAATTAAAAATGGAGCTACCTTATGACCCAGCAATTGCACTATTGGGTATTTACCCCAAAGATACAGATGTAGTGAAAAGAAGGACCATATGCATCCCAATGTTCATAGGAGCAATGGCCACAATAGCCAAACTGTGGAAAGAGCAGAAATGGCCACAATAGCCAAACTGTGGAAAGAGCAGAAATGGAAAAAAACCAGATGACTGGATAAAGATGTGGTCCATACACACAATGGACTATTACTCAGCCATCAGAAAGGATGAATAGCCAGATTTTGCATCAACATGGATGGGACTGCAAGAGATTATGCTGAGTGAAATAAGTCAAGGAGAAGAAGTCAGTTATATGTTTGCACTTACTTCTAGAACATAAGGAATAGCATCTAGGATATTAGGAGAAGGAAGGGAAAATGAAGAGGAGGAAATCAGGAGAGGGAGACAAACCATGAGAGACTATGGACTCCGAGAAACAAACTGAAGGTTTTAGAGGGGAGGGAGGTGGGGGGATGGGTTGGCCCAGTGATGGGTATTAAGGAGGGCACGTATTGCATGGAACACTGAGTGTTGTATGGAAACAATGAATCTTGGAACACTACATCAAAAACTAATGATGCACTGTGTGGTGACAGAACATAATAAGAAAGAAAGGGAAAGAAAAGGAAAAGAAAGAAAGAAAGAAAGAATGGATGAATGAATTACTGTTAAGTTTAGATGAGCTTGTGGACCCCAATCCCTACCTGTTCACAAAACAATGCATCCCAGTAAAGATCAAGGACAACTGGAGTGAATGCATGCCAGGATACAGCCTGATCAAGTTGTGGAGAGATAAAACTTCCCAGAATTTATCTATGATCCTGGAGAAAGCTTCAGCCTCCTGAGCTATAAAAATGTATATGCTCTAAAGTGAGGGAAAGCTTACTTTCACTTCTCCTTGAATTATATCTAGATCTGTAGTTTAAAATTGACTCAAAAGTCAAGAGGTTAAGTCCCAGGGTAAATTCCTGGGTTAGGTCAGAAGGTGCTTGAAGAGAGCATTATCTACCAAGGTATTCCCATTTCAAGAAGTAATAAACCCACGACCTTGGGATACCCTTTGTCACAAATCCTAGAGGCAAGGGACTATTAAGTATCTGGAGTGATTTTATTTGCACATGAATGGACTAGAGTCAGGAGGAAATCTTTTAGGAGAGAGGGAAGACAGCTGCCTCCTTCTCCTTTGTGTGCCAAAAGAAAAAAGAAATCATTTTTTTCTTTCCTCATCCAAGGGGTATCCAGTTACTTGCACAGAACAGTTGACTTGGCTCTCATCACATCGTCCAGGGACCAAGACTAGGGCAAAGAGGACGCCAGAGCACTTATTTACTGTGAAGTAGTTCATAAGGAATGTGTGTCTGATAAAGAATACTTCATGGGCACGTTCAGTCTAAATTAATAATGGCAAAAATTAAAAACTTAACATAAGGCTTATAAGAACTTAAATGTCACCATATATTAGTCTTCATTCTTGCATTTTTCTATCATCATTATTGTCTTTCCCCAACTCTCATCTCCTCTCCCCACTTCTGCTATCCATTTGCTTCCAGAAGCCTCATTTATGTTTACCATTTACCTTGTCCTGATCTTGACATACTGCTGCTCATTAAAACATCATTGTTTCCCAGAAGGGAGCTCTTTTTCAGAGTGATGCAGAAATGTTTTAATCTAGTTATAGACACTTAGGATAGTGAGTCAGGTAACCTGCAAGAAGCATGAAAGAGACATGGTAAGTCATAAATCCCCAATCATATCTCCTTGTACTAGCTCATAATGTGAAAAAACACAAAGGTAGCAAATGAGCATGCAAGAGAGAGAGGTTAGTGAGCTATGGCTGCACTGTCCATGCTGATCATTCTTCTATTTAATATATTCATGGAAATTCTCACGCCTACTTAACATATTCATGAAACTTCTAGTACTCACTTAAAATATTCATGAAACTAGTTCATTTTCAGTCCCACATGCTCACAAAAGTTATTACAAATAGATAAAGTAGGAAAGGTAATCTGAGACCAGAATGTGTCTGCCTCCCTCAACAGTGTTAGCATCTGGTCAGGAGCAGAGATGATGTCTAATGAATTCTGACTTCTCCAAACATCTAACATTATATACTTCACACACAATAAAGTTTTACAAGACTAAATGTTTGTCAAATCAAGTAATTTCTACAGGAAAAAAAAAATGTGATTAATAGAGGATGAACTGAATAGTGTTAATGAAAAACTTACTCTCTGTAAAAAACTAGGTTATCACAGTGTTGGTAAGTATACAGGGAGATAAGTACAAATACATAGTGGCCATATAAATTTGCTCATTCTCTTTGGAGGGCTTCTTTTTGAGATTATCAAAATTTTACTACACACACCTTTTGACCTAGAAATTCAACTTCTAAAAATACATATTATAAAAAAACACATCTTATAAATTTATGCATATGGAAAAAAGAATGTGCACAGATAAATGACTGCTGCATTGTTTTTCAATGCAAAGGAAAAAAGGTTTATGTCCATTAATAGAAGACTAATTAAATGAGCTATACTACTTCCACTCATTAGGAATATAACATACCAACTACTGTGTCATTGACAAAACCCAAAACACAGCAGATAGAACTATATGGCATGGTAAAATCTTCAAGGTATAAGTGTTTACTTGGAAAGAAAATCAATTATAATCTAGAACAGTATGTTTAGAACCTGTGTATTTTTTTCTGTGAAAGTAAACACACACACACACACACACACACATTTCCTGGAAGAAGACACAAGAGACCACTGAGAGTAGTAAAGAATTTGGATGACAGAAACCATTTTATTCTCCTCTCACTGTTTGAATTTTTATTCTTTTTAATTATGATAAAAGAAAACAATACAAAGTTAATTTAAAAAGGGCACTGGACTCCTGGCCATAGCAATCAGACAAGAAAAGATAAAAGGCAACCAAATTGGTAAGGAAGAAGTAAAATTTTTTACTATCTGTTCACAACATGATACTATACACAGAAAACCCTAAAAAAATCCACCAAAAAAACTATTAGAATAAATGAATTCAGTTAAGTTGTACAATACAAAATTAATCTACAGAAATCTATTGCATTTCTATGTATTAATAATGAAGGAATAGAAAGAGAAATTAAGAAAACAATTCCATTTATAATTGTACCAAAAAGAATAAAATACCTAAAAATAAACAACCAAAATATGAAAGATCTGTACTCTAAAACTATGAAATACTGAAGAAAGAAACTGAATACGCAAATAGATATTCCATGGCCACATAGAATTAGTATTGTCAATATGGCAAGACTACCTAAAGCAATCTACAGACTCAACTTAATCCTTATCAAAATACCAACAGCATTCTTCACAGAACTAGAATAACCCTAAAATCTGTATGAAACCACAAAAGACCATGAACAGCCAAAGCAATCTTGAGAAATAACAAAGCTAGAAGTATCACAATCCCAAATTTCAAGATACTCTTTAATTTTATACTTTAATTCCAGTATAACTAATGTACACATAAAATTCATTTCATGTGCACAATGTACTGAATTTTATACATTACTCAGACAGAATTCTCAAGATCAGTGTACTCGTAATTTCCTTCATGTATTTCATCCATCCTCCCATCCACCTCTACTCTAGTAACCACCAATTTGTTCTCTATATTTAAAAGTTTACTTTGACTCTTTCTCTGTTCATTTAATTTTTTTCTTAAATTCCAAAATGAATGAAATCATATGGTATTTGTCCTTCTCTGACTTATTTCACTTAGTATTATACTCTCTAGATCCATCCATGCTGTTGCAAATGACAAGATAACATTCTTTTTCAAGGCTGAGTAATATTCCATTGGGTCAATGGAACATGTTAGCCCAGAAATAAGGGCACCTGGGTCGCTCAGTGGGTTAAAGCCTCTGCCTTCAGCTCGGGTCATGATCTCGAGGTCCTGGGATCGAGCCCCACATCGGGCTCTCTGCTCAGTGGGGAGCCTGATTCCCCCTCTCTCTCTGCCTGCCTCTTCATCTACTTGTGATCTCTGTCAAATAAATAAATAAAATCTTAAAAAAAAAAAAAGCCCAGAAATAAACCTACACTTATATGGTCAATTAATCTACAATAAAGGAGGCAAGAATATACAATGGGGGAAAGACAGTCTTTTCAATAAATGGTGCTGGGAAAACTGGACAGCTGAAACTGAACTGCTTTCTTATACCCTACACAAAAATAAACTCAAAATGGATTAAAGAAGCTCAACATAAGACTTGAAACCATAGAACTCCTGAAAGGAAACAAAGACAGTCTTTGACATCAGCCTTAGCAACATATTTCTAGATATATCCCTTCAGGCAAGGGAAACAAAACCAATAATAAACTATTGGGTCTATACCAAAATAAAAAGCCTTGTGCACAGCAAAGGAAACCATCAACAAAATGAACAGACAACCTGCTGAAGGGTTGAAGGTATTTGCAAATGATATATCCAATAAGGGATATTAACCAATATCCAAAATACAAAAAATACAAAAAAAAAAAAAAAGCTTATACAACACCCCCACCCAAAAAAACCCTAAAACTCTCATTTAAAAAACACCAGAGGACCTGAGTAGATTTTTTTCCAAAGGTGACAGATGGTCAGCAGACACATGATAACATGCTCAACAACACTAATCATCAAGAAATACAAATAAAAAAACAGTGAGATATCACCTCACTCCAGTCAAAGTGGCTAGTATCAAAAAGACAAGAAGTGTAAATTTGGTGAGGACATGGAGAAAAAGGAATCTGTGTACTGTTGGTGGGAATGTAAATTGGTACAGCTACTGTGGAAAACAGTATGCAATTTCCTCAAAAAATTAAAAATAAAGCTACCATATGATCCATTAATTCCACTGCTGGATATTTACACTATGAAAACAAAAAGAGTGAAAAAATATATGTATCCCTGTTTATTGCAGCATTATTTACAATAGCCAAGATATGGAAGGAACCCCAGTGTCCATCCATAGATAAAGATGTGGTGTGGGTATGGGTATACATACAGAGGAATATTACTCAGCCATAAAAATAATGAAATTTTGCCATTTGTGACAACATGGATGGACCTACAGGGTACTATGCTAGGTGAAGTAAGTCAGACAAAAAACAAAAATACCATATGATTTAACATGTGTGTGGAATCTAAAAAACAAAATACAGAAAACAAACATGGTTGCCAGAGTGAGGGAGTGGGAAGAAAATGGGTGGAGGGGAGAGGGAGGTACAGGTTTCCAGTCAAGGAATGAGTAAGTCATGAAGATAAAAGACAGCATAGAGAATATTGTCAATGATGTAATAGTGTTCCACAGTGACAAATGGTACACTTGTGAGCACAGTGTAACACATAAACTTGTCAAATCACTACACTGTCTACCTGAAACTAAAGGAACATTGTGTGTCACCTATACTTCAACTTAAAAAGAAAAAAAGAGAAAAAAAATAACGTAAAAGGGAAACAAGCTATAGAATTCTAAAGATAGAGGGGGGCATTAGGGGTTATTAGCTCCAAAGGACAAATGCTAAGGGAGTTGCTTGAGGGAACAGAGCTGTTATTGGTGCTTCAGTTGCAACGAGGACCAGGTCTTCTGAAACCTAATTCAGATCCTTACCCAAGTTTCTTTAATAATGTACATACTAGTACCATTTATCGAGAACATACTCTGTGCCATGTACAAGGCATGATACTAGGTCTTTTACAGAGAATACCTCTAATTCTTTCTCATTCTTACAAGAACCCTGCAAAGTATGGTTTGAGGGTGTTATAAAGGTCTTTCAAGTTTCAGGACTGTTTTATAGCCTAGAGCAAATTCCCATGTTAGGGGTAAAGTGACCTGGAGTACTAGGTACTTCACATACATTATCTCTGCTAGCTCTACTACCTTAAAAAGATGGGTTCTGTTTCCACTTTTTAAATAAGGAAACCACACATCTTGCTAATGATTACACAGCCAATAGGTGGTGAGCATGGAATTCCAACCCAAGTTTGCCCACCTCCCAAATCTCCTTGGTACTACTACACATTCTACATCCTGAGACTATGGACAGTCCAAGAAGATGATGTAAAGCTTTGCTTACTTGTTGCAACCTGTCAGCTGACTACTAGCACATCAGTAGGAATATTTGTATGTTGTCACACAGATACTCCTTTACATATTGACATCCCACTCAAAAGTCATACATTTCACCACCCAGTTTTATCATCTAGCTCTTTCACTACTGCACACTGTTCTCTGTGATTCCTGAGCCCCATGTTCTGTCACTCACACTTCGTGCCAACATACAAGCCCTGGTTTGATGCAGAAAATTCCTAAAAATACTTCAGGTTCCACACCCAATTCTGCTTGCCCACAGCTATTTCTCTTTTGAAAGGTATTTTAAAAAATCACAAAGTAAAATCTTAGTATTATAAACTAATTACTGTACATCTCCCTCAATAATTACTATATTAAGCAACTTACAATTACAATTTCATTCATTTATAATTGAGCTCCACATAGTTCCCACTGATCACTATTTTAGTTCCAAGATTTAAAATTCAACTCAACAATTATGTTCATCATTATGAAAATGCATGGCTCCAACTACCCATACTGAAAAAGTGCCTGAGTGAGCTAAAGTTTCAGGTTTCTTGAACCTATATCTTTCTGTTCTCTATCTTTGGGTCTGAAAGCATGCTGTATAACTCAGCCTTATTTCCATGTAGATATTTAAGTCATAAAAAATATTTCTAGACATGCTTAAAATTGTTTTGCTTAGTATCTCTTATACTAAACAGATATAAAAATGAATTTCTCATCAGTTTCACAGTACCAATAATTATATCAATAAAACAGCTAAAGAAGCTAACATACATGTATTTATAGAGTCAAATTTGAGAAACTCATATATTCACCTGTGAAACCATCAACACAAACAAAATAATAAACATATCCATTACCCCCAGTGAACTTACTATGTACCTTTGTAATTCTACCTTCCACTATTTCCCATTCCTGGCAATCACTGATCTGCTGTCACTCACATTAGTCTGTATTATCTAGAATTTTATATAAATAGAATTATACTTCATGTATTCTTTTTTTGGTCTCCTTTCACTCAACATAATTATTCTGAGATTCATCCATGTTGGCATGCATTAAATAATACAAATAAAGCTGCTCTGAATATTTACATACAAATCTGTGTATGGATGTATGTTTTTATTTCTCTTAAGTGGCATGACTGAACCACATGATTGGCAGTTTCTAAAAAGTTTCACATAAACCTAACTGCTTTCCAAACTGGTTAAACATTTTACACCTCCACCAACAATGGAGAAGAGTTCAAGTTTCTCTACATCCTTATCAATACTTAATACAATCAGCATTTTAAATTTTAATCTTTTCTTTAAAGATTTTTATTTGAGAGAGAGAGAGAGAGGAAATGAGCAGTGGGGGAGGGGTAGAGGGAGATCATGCAAATACCATGCTGAGCGCAGGGCCCAACACAGGGATGATCTCATGACCCTGAGATAATGACCTGAGGTGAAATCAAAAGTTGGATGCTTAACTGACTGAGCCATTTAGGTACCCCCATTAAATTGTAACCATTCTAAAAGGAACATACAATTGTCTCATTGCAGTTTTAATTTGTCTTCCCCTAAGTACCAACACATTGATGGTCTTTTCACATATTTATTTACTACTTGTCTATCTTCTTGGGTAAACTATCAAAAATTTTTACCTATTTTTGTGTTGGGTTACTTATTTTCTCATTATTGAGTTTTGAATGTTCTTTACATATTCTGGATAAAAATTACCAGATATGATTTGCAAAAAATATTTTCCCAATGTATGGCTTGTCTCTCCATTCTCTTAACAGTGTCTTACAAAAAAGCAAAAGTTTTTAATTTATGAAGTACAATTTATCAATTATTTTCTTTTATGGATTTTGCTTTTGGTATTGTATCTAATCCAAGGTAATAAAATTTTTATCTAGAAACTTTATAGCTTTTGGTTTATGTCAATGATACACTTAGAGTTAATTTTTATATATGGCATGATGTATACATTAAAGCTTGTTCTTCTGCATCTTAACATGCAATTGTTCCCACATCTTTTGTTGAAAATACCATCCTTTCCTCACTGGATTGCTATTGCACATTTTCCAAAAAAACAATTATCCTTAAATTTAAGTGTGAACCTATTTCTAGACTCGCTATTCTGTTCCATTGATCCTTTCTATCTTTTAAAGTTTTTTCCACGGAGCATTATCTTTTCCTAGCCTTCACTATTAACTACTAGTTTAAAAGTACATTTCTCATAGGTAATTAGTTTGGTTTTGCTTTTTTTAATCCAGTTATCTCTACCTTTTAGTTGATGTATTTTATATGTGATTATTAATATGGTTAAGTTTCATTTTATTATTTTGCCATTTATTCTGTCTTTTCCTTGTTACTTTTTTCTGCTCTTTGTCTTATTTTGGATTAACTGATATTCTTGTAAAGTGGCACTGTTGGGTTTTTATTAGCTTTAATTTTATTTTTGTTTAGTTTTTATAGTTTTTTAGTAATTGTTTTAGGGTTATAGATTTTTTCATGGTCTATATTCAAATATTATACCATTTCATGCCTAGTATACTTTCATTTCTCTCTCAGACTTTTGTGCTATTGTTCTCACACACTTTGCTTTCACATATAGATCCCACACTATATGATTTTTATTTCTGTTCAAACTATTACCTTTTAAAGAGATTCAAATAAGAAAACAATCTATAGACTACTTGTGGAAAAGATGGCAAAGTAGGAGGATCCTAAGCTCATGCTGTCCCACATATACATCTAGATAATACCCACATCAGTGTAAATAACCCAGAAAACCCAAAGATGAGCAGAACAGACTCTACACAGCTAAATGCAGAGAAGAAGATACACCAAGGAGAGTAGGAAGAGTGGGGATGTGGTTGGGAGCCAAACTGACCCATGGGACTGTCTGTGGCAAGGGAGGGATACCAGGGGCATGGAAAGGGGAGGGAACAGACTCTCAGACAGGCATCCCAGGCATGGGAAACCTGCAGTGCAAAGAAAAATCCCCATACTTTTTTACTTTGAAAACCAGAAAGGCCTAACTTTATGATTTCTTAAAATCAGTAGGGCTTAACACCTGGAATTTTAAAAATCAGCAGCTTGGCTCAGGATGAGCTAGGAGGGCAATAGAAAACAGACTCCCCACCCTTAAAGAGACAGCACAACAAACAGCTACACTGAGATACATCAAAAAAGCAGCAATTTGAAAAATGCCTGAGGTACGTGGGAAGATTCACTTACTAATCTTAAAGCATGTGCTAGAGAGGAAGGGATCTCTGGGAACTTCAAAAACGAAAGACCAAATGGGTGCCACTTCCCTCCCCACCTCTCAGACTAGACACATGAACACATGCAGCAACCAGTGCAGCAAGAACACTCTCCAACTAGCTTGCGCTCAGTGCACCCTGACCACAAGCACTTCTGAGGACCCTCCCCCTCTGTCACAGCTTCAGCAGGAGTTTTTCCAGGTGGCTACAGGTCCCCTCACATAATGGACCTTGGCAGACCTTGTTGGCACCAGCACCTTGTGCCAGCATTTTCCTGTGGATCTGCTCCCTCCAACATTTGGAGTCTATCCAAAACAGCGCCACAGTCCTCACAGTGTGTAAACTGCCCAGACAGGGGCCAGCACATGCCAAAGTGATTCCTACCCTGGGAATGAGAAGGTAGCCATGAACATCAGTCTAACTGCAGCCCTAGTGATGGGCTGGGGGCAGACAGCTCACATGACTGCAGGCCCTGTATACCAAGGAAAACTTCTCAGGGGACAACATAAAGAAAATGCCCTGCAGTTTGATGTTTCTGCATCTGCCAAATGGCTGGTCTGACAACTGAAGCATAAGGCCAACAGCCCAAATGGCTAACACAGGGACAAAACCCAACCTAAAGCAGGCAAAGGAAGCTAATGCAGACAACTGACCTGAAGGCAAATGTGTCTCAGCCACAAGAGCAGGGCATACACATCACACATAGGAGATACCCCAGCAGTATCAGTTTCCAGTGAACTGGGACACTGCACTACAGGGCACTAAAGTACCTCTTCTTAAGGCAACTAATTGAAAGAAAAGAATATGTAGCTGACATTCCTAACACAGAGAAACCAACATAGAGAGTCAGTCAAAATGAAGAAACAGGAATGTTTTTCAAATGAAATAAAGAACAGGGGAACAGGACAAAAATCATAGCAAGACAGCTCAACAAAATGGAGGTAAGTAATTTGCCTGATAGGAATTTAAAGTAATGGTCATAAATATACTCACTGAACTAGAGAAAAGAGTGGAGGAACTCAGTGAGACCCTCAACAAAGAGTTAGAATACATAAGAAAGAACCACAGATGAAGAGCTCAATAAATGAAATTAAGAATATACTAGATGGAATAAATCATAGACTAAATGAAGCAGAAGAAATCAGTGATCTGAAAGAAAGTAATTGAAAGTAATCAAACTGAACATAGAAAATATAATAATAAATGAAAACAGACTAAGAGAACTCAATGATGTTACACATAATAACATTTGCATTATAGGGATCCAAGAAGAAGAGAGAAAAGGGGGCAGAAAGATCATTTGATGAAATAGTAGCTAGAAGTGTCCTAAATCTCAGAAAGGAAACAAAAATCCATATCCAGGAGGCACAGAGACTCTGCAAGAAAATCAATCCCAGGAGAACCACACCAAGATACATAGTAATTAAGAAGGCAAAAAGTAGTGATAAAGAGAATTTTAAAAACAACAAGAGAAAAGAAGACAGGTACATACCAGGGAAACCACATAAGGCTTTCAGTGGATTTTTCAGCAGAAACTTTGTAGGCAAAAAGGGATTGGCAGGATATATTCAAAATATTGAAAGAAAAAAAAAAACCAGCAATCCAGAATAGTCTACCCGGCAAGGCTATCACTCAGAATAGAAGGAGAAACAAAGAGTTTCCCAGACAAACAAAAGTTGAAGGAATGTATGACTCTAAACCAGCCTACAAGAAAAGTTAAAGGCAACTGAGTGGAAAAAAAAGACCATAAATAGGAGTAAGAAAAAGTAGGAAGTACAAGAGCAGTAACATTAATTATATCCATCAAAATTAGTCAAGGGATTCACAAAACAAAGAGATGTACATTATAACACCATATACCTAAAAGATGGGGTGGGAGGAAAGAGGAGTAAAGAATGAGTTCAAACATAAGCAGCCAACAACTTACTACAGACTGTTATACGCATAAGATGTTATATATAAACCTAATGGCAACCACAAATCAGAAACTGGTAACAGGCAAAAAATAAAAAGAAACCTACATATATCACTAAAAAAAAAAAATACAAGTCATGAGAGATCAAGAGAAGGAAGGAACAGCTAAGATTACAAACACAACCTTAAACAAGGAAGAAAATGTCAATAAATACATACCTATGAATAATTACCCTGAATGTAAATGGACTAAATGCTCCAATCAAAAGACACAGGGTGACAGAGCGGATAAAAACAAGATCCATCTATCTGCTATCTACAAGAGACTCATTTCAGACCTATAGACACATACAGATTAAAAGTGAGGGGATAGATAAGGGGATAGAATTTATCAGGCAAATGAAAGTGATAAGCCAGGGTAGCAATACTTACAAAATAGACTTTAAAACAAAGAATAACAAGAGACAAAGAAGGACCCTTTATAATCATAAGGAGAACAATCCAACAAGATGTAAGAATTGTAAATATTTATGCACCCAACATGGGGTACCCCAAATACATAAAACAGCTAATAACAAAGGAAGCAATTGATAGTAATACAATAAGAGTAGGGAACTTTAAAACCCAACTTACATCAATGAACAGATAATACAAACATAAAATTAAAGAAACAGTGGCATTGAATGGCACATTGGACCAGATGGGTCTAAGAAATATATTCAAAACATTCTACCCTACAACAGAATACACATTCTTTTCAAGTCACGTGGAATAGCCTCCAGAATAGATTACATTTAAGGCCATAAAACAAGTCTCAACAACTTCAAAAAGATCAAAGTCATACCGTGCATCTTATCCAACCACAATACTATGAAATGAGAAATCAACCACAAGAAAAACTCTGGAAACAGCACAAATGCATTGAGGTTAAATTACATCAGTTAAAATGGGTCAACCAAGAAATCAAAGAGGAAATTTAAAAAAAAAAAAAAAGGAAACAAATAAAAATGAAAACATAATGGTCCAAAATCTTTGGGATGCAGCCAAAGCTGTTCTAAAAGGGGAGTTCACAGCATTACAGACCTATCTCAGGAAGCAAGAAAAATCTCAAATACACAACCTAACAAAGTTCCTTTAGGTATTAGAAAAAGTACAACAAACAAAACCCAAATCCAGCAGAAGGAGGGAAATAACAAAGATTAGAGCAGAAATAAATGAAATAGAAGCTTTCAGCAACAACAACAAAAACAGACCAATGAAACCAAGAACTCTTTCTTTGAAAATATCAACAAAATTAATAAACCATTAGCCAGACTCATTGAGACAGAGAAAAAAGCTTAAACAAACCCAGAAATGGAGGAGAAGAAATAAAAACTGGCACCACAGAAATATGAAGGCTTGTGAAAGAATATTATGAAAAATTATATGGCAACAAAATTGGACAATAACAAAGGAATGGGTAAATTTCAATAAAAACCTAACCTCCCAAAACTGAATCAGGAAGAAATAGAATATTTGAACAGACTGATAACCAGCAAAGAAATTGAATCAGTAACCAAAAAACTCTCAACAAA
>PISX010028399.1:0-21611 GCA_004024625.1 Mellivora capensis | reverse complement strand
ACAGCTTTGTAGTAAAGCTTGAAATCAGGTAATGAGATGCCACCAGTTTTATTTTTGTTTTTCAACATTTCCTTAGCGATTCGGGGTCTCTTCTGATTCCATACAAATTTTAGGATTATTTGCTCCAGCTCTTTGAAAAATACCAGTGGAATTTTGATGGGAATGGCATTAAAAGTATAGATTGCTCTAGGTAGTATAGTTTGTTCTTATTTCTAACTAATTTCCACCATGATCAGAAATTATACTCTGATTTCAGTCCTTTGAAGTTTATTGAGAATGCTGTATGTCCCACATTTGGTTAATTTTTTTTAAGGGAGAAACAAGTCTGTTTATTTTTTTTATTTAATTTTATTTTTTCAGTATTCCAAGATTCATTGTTTAATTTTGATAAATGTTCTATATGTATTTGTTAAGATCATCTCTTCTAGAGTTACTGGATGTAGGGTTTTATATATGTCAATTAGGCCAAGTTTGTTAAGCCTGCTATTCAAATATTCAGAATCCTTCTTTTTTTTTTTTTTTTTTTTGGTCTATTTCTTCTATCAGTTGTTGAGAGAATTGTGTTTAAAACTTCTACTAAGAATATGAATTCATTTATTTCTATTATCTGTCATTTTAAAATTTGTATTATTTCAGGTTAAGTTATTTGGTCCATACAAGTTTAGAATTGTGGCATCTTCCTGAAAAACTGGTTTTTTATTGTTAAGGACTTCTCTGTCTCTAGAAATGGTTTTCAACTTAAAGTCTACTTTGATATTAATACTGCTCTATCAACTTTGTTTCTGGATTAGGTTAGCATTGTGTATATTTTCAACCTTTACATCCAACATTTTTGTATTCCTATGTTTTAAGTATTCCTCTTGTAAGTCTCTACTCTTTTTTTTTTAACTTTGCTTTCTCTTCTTGCTAATTGTTCTGTAGTCCATTTTTTCCCTCTGAGCCATATTCTTTCTATATACCAAATTTTTGTTGATATGTTTCATGTAATGCCATCTGTCCTGTTTTGTTTGCCTTTCCCTTCCTCGTGAGACTTGGAGAAAAAAAAATCTAGAAGTTGTGACCTGCGCCCTTCCTGAGGTTCCCATGGTCATTACACAAACTTTATTATTATTCCTCAATGACTGTAGTCCTTCCATAAACCTTATTTCATGCATCCCATTCTGGGAGCTGTCACCCCTTAGGTTTCCAGCTCATTTTGTCCAATACACTAATCTCAGTAGTTCTTTAAATCTGTCTTTATGCTGTTCCTCTTTACACAGCTTAAATCCCAAGGCCTTTTATCTTAACCAACATATTATTTATATACTTGTCCCCTCTCACCTGGCTGAACTTGCAAGGTAAAACCCCAAGTTTGATTATATCCACCTTCTGCCTGCTTTGTCCCTCGAACTAAGTGTGGCCAGAGAAGAACACGTTAATGTGTCTTGCTTTATCGACATGACCATGAATTTCAAGTAGCCTGCTAGTGTTGTCTCCCAATTGTACTTACTAAGTTTTTCTAGTCGTTCATTCTCTATGATTTCTTCCTCTCTTTGATTCACACTTTCTACTGATGACCCACTTTGTTAATTCACTAAGAAAAAGCAAAGCATTTAGAAGAAAACTGACAGACTTACAGTACCCCTCCTGCCCACATACTAGTATGTATATCCTTGTACTCTTATGTTTTTTGTCACTGTAGATGAACTTTCTGTGACTTTGAGTAATGTGCGCTTAATGTGCACTAAGATCTACCAGCTCTTACCTCAAGGCACCACTCCTGCAGTACTTACCTTCTCCTAATTAAGAACTTTCCTGTTGTCCTGAATCATTCCCAGTAGTATGTAAGTGTGCAGTTTTCCCCATACTCTCTCAAAAAAGCCTGTCTCTGACCCCATATCAATGACATATGAATCAAATGCTTATGCATGATGGAAAAAGTATATTCAGAGGATTGAAAAATAAGGGACAATTTTTAGGAAGTATTTGCCGCCCATATCACTCATATCATAAACAAAAGGCTGATATTTCCATTATAAAATGTTTCTGTAAATTAATGAGGAAAAACGGTCACATCACAGCATTGGTAAATGACATGAAGGACAGAGAAAAGTAAATTATAATTTGACTCTTAACCATATAAGCAGATACTGTCCCTCACTTATCAGAGAAATAAAAAAAAATAGGTACAATTTTCACCTCTCGTATTGGCAAAAGTGTAAAATTTGTTTATTTTGTATGGAGTATTGGCTAGGAGCCTGCATCTGGAGCCAGACTACAAGGATCTGAGTCCAAATAGAGAGACTTTGAACACATTTTTTAACTTCTCTGATCCTCTAATATGTAAAATGGGAATCATAATTTGACCTATATCATAATGGGATTATTTTAAGGATTACATGTGTAAATTTGTGTAACACACTTACAGCAGCTCCTGGCACTCAGGAAAACTTTTACCACTAAAACAGCACTTTGGGGTGGGGGAGGCTGTGAGATCATAGGCAACTTCATCCATTGTTGGCAAAGTCTAAATTATTACAACTCCTATGAAGGGGCTATTTGGTAGAACCTAGCAAAATCACAAATGAATATGACACTTGACTAAGCAGTTTCACTCCTATGATATACTTGCACACATTTTCAGATATATTTCAGATATACTTGCACACATTGGGAATGATGTGCATACTAATTTAGTCATTGCAGAACTGTCTGCAAATGCCCATCAGTAGGATACTAGTTAAATAAGTTAGGTGATCCATTTCCTGAGAAGTCACCTCTAACTCTCTGTGTTTGGATAGTTCCTTAACTTGATTTTCAAGTCATCATATATGTATAAAACAATATATTTTTTTCCAATAAAAAAGCATGGGACAGAAGTCTCACGTAGGATACCACCATTTGTGTAAAATTGAAGGATAAAAATAGCAATAAAATAGACTTGCATATGTATAAGAAGCTCTGGCACCATTCATAAGAAACTATTATAGGCCAAAGGAGTTTAAGAATTGGAAAAAGTCTTTTCACTCAATGCCTTTTCATACTTAATGACAGGTAGATTTATATGCTATAATAGATAGATTGAAATAATGCCAGGACATATCAGTCCTTTGCCTAAACTTTCCAGAGAAGGCTTTTCACCTTTCTTAGAGAGCAGTCTAGTCCTGACTGACCTACACTGCTAAGTTGTTTGCCTCTGTATTTCCCCTACCTTCTCATCTCTATGGGTATGCTCACTCTCATACAGTCACATTGCCTTCTTGCCATTCCTTGAAAATGTCAAACATGCCCTTGCTTCAAATTCACTGCTATTGTTAGTTTCATTGTATCTTTCATTGTATCCTTCGATATACTTTGGCTTGAACCATTATTTCCTTCAGGTTTCTGTTCACTCTGACAGAATATCTTCTCCTGATCATGATCATCCTAGAAAAAGAGCATTCCTCTGTCTCATTCATTCTTCAACAACACCTCCCTCCCCTGCACACACACTTCATTTTTCTTCATGCATTTACCACCACCTGATACTATAATGTATGCATGTGTGTATGCACATACACATTTGTTTCCATGTTGATTTCTGCTTCACTCCTCAATAGCGTGTGAACGCCACAAGAGCAGGGACATGATTCTTTTTGTTCACTGTTGGAACCCATAGAGTCCAGGAGATCAAACACTGTTAATGAACAGGTCTCTTTCCTCATAATAAGATAACAATTTCTTGGCTTTTTTTATGTAGTTTGGCCCATTTTTTTCGATTGCTGACAAGCTTTCAACAGTTGGCTGCCTGAAGTTTCATATTCAGATTCTGCCCTGTGAGGAACTCCAAGCTAAGTAAAAGTGCTGATTAAAATAGAATTACTTAGAGAGATTGGGCATAGTTGCAAGAAAGGGAAAGCAGCATTGGCCCTCAAAGGCACGTTCTATCTTGTCTGGAACATGAGGGTATTTTAAAAAAATACTTACCAGATTTTTGCTTTTGATAATTATTTTCTTTAGGTTGGCCATAGTTTGTAATGTATGAATTATTCAAGGAGACCTTAAGGAACTCCTTCTTGAAGGTTGTGTGTTTCCTTCACCTTTGTATTTTCAAAACAGTTCATCTTTTTCCTTTATACATGACATACATTTTGACTATGTATGAAATCTTTGGATCATATTCTCTTAAGAATTTTATAGTTATCTTCTGACACAATTTTGTTGTCAAGATATCTGAGATCATTCTGATCTTTTTTCACTTCATAAGTTAACTTTTGTTGTTTGCCTGGATACCCAAAGATTCTTTAGAAGTCTAGTAAACTTAATTTTCTTTAGGGTTGATCATTTTTTGTGTGTGCGTGTGTGTGTGTGTGTGTGTGTGTGTTTTAAGATTTTTAAAATTTATTTATTTGACAGAGATCACAAGTAGGCAGAGAGGCAGGCAAAGAGAGAAGAGGAAGCAGGCTCTCCACGGAGCAGAGAGCCCGATGTGGGGCTTGATCCCAGGACCCTGGGATCATGACCTGAGCCGAAGGCAGAGGCTTTAACCCACTGAGCCACCCAGGCGCCCCGGATTGATTGTTTTTGATCAACTTTTTATAACTCATGATGTCTCTTTCCAATATTTAGATCAAGTTTCCTTTGATATCAAAAAACGCTTCCTTTAAAACTTTTTTTCTGCTCCATATTTGTTTTCTTCTTTAATACTCATGGTTATGTCTCTTGACCGTCTAATGCTTATTTTCTAGAGCCCTCATAGTCTCTCTAATCCTTTAAAATTTTCTACTTCTGGTTCAGTTTGCCTCTTTTCTCATTTTTATCTTCTATGTCACTTACTGTATTGTGTTTTTTTATAGTATCTCCTTTAATGTCCTTTTAATTTTGCCATATTTTTTGTGATGATTTTTATTTTATTCTTTCACTTTTTTCCTAGACGTTGCCAGATAATGTTTCAAGTCCATAATCTTTCAGTCTCTTCCACCAGTTTTTGTATGTGTATTTTCTTTGTTGCTTCATAAAGGCAATAACCTCATTACATTTATTTAAATTAATGGTAAAATAGTGTTCACAATATTAATCTGCTTCATGGCAGCCATTTTCTATGAGTATTCTTCATCTGTTATTTTCTTTGCTTTTTTGGTTTTTTCCCTTGGAGAATTTTTGTATAGGTTCATACTGATCCTTTTCAATTATTCATTATTTTTAAAAAATATTTTATGTATTTATTTGAGAGAGAGAGTGAGTGAGAGAGAGCTCAGGAGCAGGGGCAGAGGGAGAGAGATAGAGAATCAGGCTCCCCGCTGAGCAGGGCTTTGTTCCAGGATACTTGGGATTTGTCTTTTGATTTAGCAGTTTATGAGAGCATTTATATAACCTTTACTATTTCCCAAACACTTGAGATGGGCAGTATTTTTTCCTTCACAATTCATATGTTGTATTCTTCCCTACTGCTATAGAGAAACACTACTTCCTTAAAACATGGCTTATCTATGTGACCTTTCATTCAGCCCTATTTGGTCTGCTTCTGGAGTCAAGTAAAGTAGATGAGGTCTCTGGCTTCTAGCTGTAGCCCACCCCTAACCTCCTGCATTCTTGCAAACTGGGGATACTGTTTTTGCATTTTAAGGTGTTCATATCTGTTTTACAAAGTATAAAGTTTGCATTTTTAAAATGGTATCTATAGCAACTAGATTCTATCATCAATTAGTTCTCTCACTGTCTTCTCACAATTTTCTGTTTTCTGTTCTGATACTGTTTTCTGTTCATTTTGTGTTTTTGGATGATTTTTTGGCTAAAAAGAGGAGGGATCCTGATTTCATATCAATTTGTTCAATTTGAGATTCCTTTTACTTTAACTTTCGTGAAGCATTCTAAAATAGCAGTCCAGTAAGGTGAGGATTAAAGTAGAATGTAGAGGTAGTAGCTCTACATTTCTCATGTGCCTGCTACTTTGCTAATATTGGTAATAACATTGAAGTAGATAGACATTTCCCATGGAGCTTATATTCTAGTTGTAGAGATAAAACATTAATAAAAGGGCTTAAATAAAGTATTTGAAATAGTAAGTGTGCTGAAGGAAATAATATGCCAATTACATCTTTGAATCTGACTGCCAGCATTGCCAAGCTCAGGTTAGATTGGTTTTTGTTTTGGTTTTTGTTTTGCTTTAGAAATATAGCCACAGTGGCCTTTAAAACTCTGGGCAGCTTCTTTGTTTATTTCACCAATTTGGAGATGTATGTTTTATTCATTTGCCAAGATTGGCTTTGTGGCTACCCAGAGATTCAAGAGAATGTTTGAGTAGCCCACAGTTTCTTTTCTGTGGAATGTCACAGGGTTAATGAATTATCTTCCTCTTTGTGGGAAGTTATTTCTGAATTTAAAAAAAAAATGAAACATGGTCTTTCTAATTGAGTAAAAAAAAATCGAAGGAAAAGATGACAAGCCTTAAAATCAAGAGCTCCTATGTCTATGATCTTAGTTAGCTCATGTTAAAAATATTTTATTTTCCACGGTGAGGCACTAAATTTTTAGCTAGACCTTAATTATATTTGAGACATCATATCCCTTCTTGATATAAATTAGATAAGTGATATTATTTTGATTTACAGATTAGGTAAGTAGCCCTATTCTAGATGTTTGGATGTTACGGAGAATTTTAGAAAAATCAGTCAAAGACTTTTGAAGGAGGAAATGTAAATATACTAATGTAAAGGTGCAAAGTCTAAATTAAGATCTGACTATTTTCTCTTTTTCAATTAATTGTTTTGGGATTTTGTAAATTTATGTTCACCTGTATTGAGTTCCCTTACAAAAGCAAATAATTAAAGATATGTTACTTAGTATTTCTTACTAGTTCTAGGAAAGAATTTATAGACTACTAAAATATCAGTTACTGTGTACTTTCTATTAAAGCTGGTCTGTTTGGGGAAGAAAATGTTATAGATAATAATTATAGAAAATATTTTTCATAACTTTTGTGTCCTTTTTTAATAAAGCAAATTCATTTTCACTTTACTAGCATATGGTGACATTGAAAGCCAAAGAGCTGTCCACTGAAGTTTAGCATCAGAGCACTGGATAGTAAGCAGTGCAGTGGATTATCAAATCCAGTTAAGTTCAAGGATTCCAAAGAAATTAGGCTATATTCTAACACTTATATTATTATTTTAACCCTCTTACCTGCAGACTTCTTCATTACATATCATAAGATTAACTAAAATACCTTCAACTTAGTTTCACATTGTTAACAACCAATTATATCTCAAGCTCTGAGTATAACTCACAAGAGATGCCACCTTAAACTGAAATTACTGATGTGCTGTCACTATACTCTTATGAACTTAGTGCTATTGTTTATTTTTCTTACATACATATATTTTTCTTTTTTTTCCTTTTTATTTATTTGACAGACAGAGATCACAAGTAGGCAGAGAGGCAGACAGAGAGAGGGGGAAGCAGGCTCCCCGCCAAGCAGACAGCCCAATGCGGAGCTTGATCCTATGACCCTGGGATCATGACCTGAGCCGAAGGCAGAGGCCTAACCCACTGAGCCACTCAGGCGCCCCCATACATATATTTTTCATTAGGTTAGGTAGCGTAAGGGGCAAATCTTTCTTGACGTCATGAAAACTCAATCTAGCTTTCATTTTCCCATAGAATATTTATTCTTCTAACATCATAACAAATCTGTGCTGATGCTTTAAATTCCACTGTATTACATTCAAACCTTACCTCCCATATTAGTGCTAAAAACAAAGAGCTCCTGGTTGCTCTTGGAAACTGGAAAATTATGTACTATAAAATATGACAGGAATAGAATCTTATCTTATGGTCTTGCTGGGCAAGAAAACAGAATGACTTAATGTCACTAATTTTATGGAGTTTGATAGTTTCAGTTAGTTTTGCCACATATAATTCCAATTAAATTTAGTTGAGACGGAACTAAAAGTAAAATAACATGTGCAGTGAATCTTTATATCAGTTGATATTTGTTTAGTCAGTCTGGACTGCCATAACAAAATACCATAGACGAAGTGGCTTAAACAACAGGAATTTATTTATCATAGTTCTGTAGATTGGAAGACCATGATCACAGTGCCAGCAGGGTTGATGTCTGGGGGCAGTTCTTTCCTTGGGTTGAAGATGGCTACCTTCTCACAGTATCCTCACATGGTCTTTCCTCAGTGGATGTGGGTAAAAAGAGAAAGGAAGTAAGCTCTCCCGCATTTTTTCTTATAAGGGCGCTAATCGCATCATGAGAACTCCATTCTTATGCCCTCATCGAAACCTAATTACCTCCAAAGACCACATGTCCAAACACCATTACATTGAGAGTTAGGGTTTCAATAAGAATTTTGAGAGGAGTAATTCAGCCCATAGCAAGATACAGGCAGATAATCAGTCATAGAATATGTACACACAGTCTCTTTCTGATTATACAATTAATGATGTGAGGTATTTTCATTTATAACCTATACAATTTAATCAGATCATAAAATCATCTAGAATAGGTGAAAGGGAATTTTCTCTTGTCTATAGCACAAAGATATTTTTAAAATATTGACCTTCCCTTTCATATTCCCCTACTTCTGTTTGAGGAGCTAAGTTATTCTGAGCTTGTTTCTTTAGAGATAGAAACAAATGAGGTAGAAGGAGAAAAAGAAGTCTTCCTTGCTTTGGTTTTCAAAAGCCAAAACCCTAAGGAGAAACAAGAGTGTTTCTGTTAAAGACAAAGATAGTTTGAAGACTATTCCACAAGCTGCATGGAGGAAGAGATCCAGAGTCAGATCCAGGAGAATGAAATTATGAATGGGAATTAGAATTGAGCCTTGTTCTCACTCATCTTATGGGTGAGTGATACTTTCTTGAGAGGCTTTGGAGAGACTGTGTGAGAAACTGTTTCCCACTTCCTGTTTTAAAGTTCTGGTAAGGTGGGAAGACTGCAGAAATTTGAGGTACCTGGGAGCAGAGGGCATGTATTACCTACTTTCTATAGGAGAATCCTGATGAGGTGATAAGAGCTGAATGTTGAGTCTGGGTCCAGTGAGGCAAAGAGAAAATTAGATTCCTGTGCTGCAGACCATGACAAAAACAATGGGATAATTTTTGTGTCTTAAGTATGATGAGCCAAAACCAAAAAGAGTTGTTATACCTGAAAAATCATGTGGACAGCACGAGTGACATCTCATTGTAACCTGACAGACTGAGGACTAAGGACTAGGGAGAGAAGCAATGTGTCTGTGGACAGTTGTGTAGACAGATGACATTCAAGAGCATGTGTCTCCCCACAACGGGACCTGGTACTACTTATCCCTCCCATTTAAACACAGCCCTGGAGAAATTTCCAGGTTTCTGACTGTGGTTAAGTTTGGGCCACCCAGTGGATTGGAGAATCAAAATAGAAATTGTAAGGGAAGAAAGTATGATGCATTAGGCCATTTAGTACATCTCTTTCCCAGGGACAAGCTCTGAAATCCAAGAGGTATTGTCAGCCTATAAAATATTCTCTTACATCTTTCCCTCAGTGCAATGGATGCCTGATGGCCTCATGGTTATATAACTTTCCTGCACCATATACTCATATGCCCAACAGACCATTTGGACATTTTCACTTGTCTCAAAGGAATCTAATACAAAATATATTCAAAATTACACTCATAATATTTCCCCAGGCTCTCTTCAGTGTGGCCAGTCTCAATCGGTGAGACCCTTTCTAACCATAGTACAAGTTACCAACCCGTTCCTCATCCTTGACAGCTCCTCCATCACCACCTATCTTCAGCCTGTTCTCTCCATTTCTACTCAAGTCCATGCTGCTATTGTCTCTTCCTCTACTGGAGTCTAGCTGCATTCACACAGTACTCCATTAGTCATTCTCCACACTGCAATCTGAATGATTTTCAAAATAAAAATGATCATTTTGCACTCCACAACTCACTCCCAACACCTCACAGAGGTTCCATTGTGCTAGTGACTAACAGGGTAACAAAGTTCTGTGTGAGCTGGCTGCTGTGTTTTTATACAATCTCATCCTAAACCATGCTGCTCTTACTTTGTGTACCCCAGGTACACCGGCCTTCTTTTCTTTCCTTAAATGTACAACGCCCTTATTGCCTCAGGGCCTTTGAATGTCTGCTCCTTCAGCCTAGAATGCTGTTCTTCACATCTAAATTAGCCAGTGTCTACTGATACTTCAGATCTTAGTTCCTTATTCCTGACCCTGCCAACAAGTTAAATCCCCCAATCATGGTCTCAAAATACTGGATATCTCTCCTTCATAGAAATGATTGTGGTTGAACTCTTCATTTATTTTGTGATTATTTAATACCCTCTGCTTTCTGCATTAGGCTGTCAGTTTAATGAACAGTGGGAGCAAATCTGTACCCTCACTTTATCCACAGTGAACTGGACACATTGTAGGCATTCAATAAATTATTGAATGGCATTAGAAGTCTTCTCAAGTGACCCTTCACCACAATACCAGTTGGTACTCTGGCTTACTCTATGCCGGGCACTATTAGAAGCATTTGTTACATGTGTTAGCTCATTTAACTCCCACAACAACCCTGTGATGTGGGTAGTACTATTATCACCTCTGGTTTTCAGATTGGGAAACAGGCACAAGCCTCACACAGCTGGCATAAGGCCCAGAGACTGTGCTTCCCACAGCCAGCCTGCTCTACCTTGAAAGTCTATTCCACAGTGAGGTACTGTGCCCACCTAAGAGAGTCAGCTGCTGACATTGTTTCACAACAAATAATGGACTTAATCTATACCAAATTATATTAATTATAAGACCATGGAAATCTTGCATACATTAAATTCTCATTTAATTATGCACATTCTCCATGCATTTGTTTAATTGATATATATTCAGCACTTATCATGTGCCAGAATTTGTGCTAGCAATTAAGAAATATAAAGGAGAATGAGATGGCCCTTGCACTTGAGGTGCTCCAGGTCTGGTAAGCTAAATGAGGACAGAAATAAATCATTCACTACAATTCGATGAGAGCTGTTATGAAGGTGTCTGAAAAGTTCTAGGGTAAGGACGGGAGAAACAAAACTTGGTGTTTCTTCTGAGGAAAACCTCCTCCAGGAGGTGGGGTGGTCAAGAAAATAATTTTGTTACCTCGTGGATTTCCTATATGGAAAATGACTGATGTGAGATAAGCCCCTGTTAAGGATTCCCCACACTTAACTCTCTTACATTTGTCAGAGAAAAATATATTCTCTTCAAAGAATCTTTTTCATATATTCTCTTTCACTCTCTCTTTCTGCACCATCTCTTCCTGTTTTCAATCCATGCCTAAACCCCAAACCCCCCAAACATGGCTGATCTGCTTCAGGCTACTTTTATTAATATATCTGTAAAAAGCAAGAGACAAGCTATCAGGAAGCATGGGTTCAAACCCTACTAAGCACCAGCGGTCTGTGGCAGTGGCGGGCTCTCAGATGCAAGCTCTACTATCCAGGCGCCCTCCTGGATGGCCAGGGCTCACTGCCAAGTACCTCTGCTGGGATGGGTGTGAGCCTAGTGTTTCCATCCATGGAGCCTCAGCAATAAGATCCAAGACCCACAGCAGCCAGCCTTGTCCTGCTTCCCCATGCTTTTGAGTGGCACTGCACTCTTGTGCTTTGGTTTTCCTCTCCTGGTCATCAGGCCTTGCCCACATAAGGGGCCCACTTACAAGGCACTTGAAGCTTTTTATTTTCTTTGTTATTTTTATAAAGGTTTGTTTATTTATTTTAGAAAGAGAGAGAGAGAGTGGAGGAGGGGCAGAGGGAGAGACTCTTCAAGCAGAATCCCCACTGAGCGTGGAGGCAACCTAGGGCTCAGTCTCATAATCCATGAGATCATGACCCAAGCTGAAACCAAGAGTCAGACACTCAACTGAGCCACCAGGTGCCCTCACCTGAAGCTTTTTAAAATGTCAGGCTTATTAAGATATAGCTTAGATCCAGTAACATGCAACTGGATGTTTTGGCAAATGCATTCCATCCTGGAACCATCACCGCAATCTAGGTATAATATTTTTTCACCCTGAAGAGTTTCATCAAGCTCTTTTGCAGTCAGTCCCCTCCCCTATTCCTGGGCATATAGTGGGTAATGAATATTTGATGAACAATTTTTAGTTACCTTCTGCACACAGTGAGTTCTAAACTCCAATAACTAGAACTCAGCCAAGTGCCACAACAACAAGGAAACCAGTCATTTAATCCAGAAAACACAAAATACATCAGAAAAAAGAAAATAACAATAACAACAACAAAACAAGAGTGCAACAAATGTTCTAATGCTCTTGAAAAAATCGGCAAGTTCAGTTTAGAATACCCAAAGAAGGGTCTCTCTCTCTCTCTATTTATCCTGCTCTGATTATAACTATATTTTTCCAAGCAGCAATATTTACAATAAAATTTTTATAAAGTTATTGATTTGGGGAATTAATAACCAATATAGTGAGTATTCAGTTTTCAAATGGGTTGTGGTTCACAAGTTCAGTTGTAAATCAGATGTTTCTATCTCAGCAGGTATTTTTTAAATAAAAATAATATTCCAAAATATGAGTATTCAAATATTGTTTAGCAAAAGTATTCCAAAATTTATTACTTGCCTGAATTCTAGATTCGTTCCCTAAGGACCAAGCAATTCAGAATCAAGGTAGAGATAAAATAAATATTTAAGAGAGAAAATAATTAGGACTTCTAATCTCAATCTGGAATATAGAAGATGAAATTTATGGAAGTATTAAGTAATGGCTTCTATGATTCAGATTGCAATAATTAGGTGGATGGCAATGCTGCCAGTGGAGAAGGGGAACACAGGATGAGGAGCAGAGCTGGAGTGAGAGCTGGATTTGATGTGTCTGTGGACCATCCAGGTGAAGTCTAGTTGCAGTTGGATAGGGAAATCTGAAGTTTAGGGAAGAGGTCATCTGCATATAGGTGGTCATCGAAACCATGAGATTTAATGAGATTTGCTGAAAGAGTATGAAGAGTGAAAAATGTAATTCACCAAAACTCTGAGGAAACTTTGATATATGAAACATGGTCAGATTAAAGAAACCCATAGAAAAATCAGAGATACTTTTTGGAGTATCATTATATTATTCTCAAAAGAAAAGCAATTTAAAATACACCTGGATGGCTCAGTGAGTTGAGCATCTGCCTTCAGCTCAGGTCATGATCCTGGGGTCCTGGGATTGAGTCCCGCATCGGGCTTCTTGCTCAGCAGGGAGCCTGCTTCTCCCTCTGCCTCTGCCTGCCGCTCTGTCTGCTTGTGCTCTCTCTCTCTGACAAATAAACAAATAAAATCTTTTAAAATAAATAAATAAGTAATAAAATACTCTAAATAAATCTAATTGAAGTGCCATATAAACCTGAATTTCAAGGAGGTCATGAGACAGAGGTGTGAGGTGCTATCCAATCTTCGCTGAGCACTAAAATCTGCCAGTCTGCCAGCCAGTTCACCATAATCACCTGGGAAGCTTTTTAAACATTTCAAGCCCCTTGTCTTGCCTGTATATTTTGATTTAGGAAGTGTATCATGAGGCTGGGGTATTTTTAAAAGCTTCCCAAACCTAACGTTCTACCAGTTTTGGAAACTTCTTCCTAACACTGTCACCCCTCACCACCTCAAGTTGCACACTTTACATTTTATTCATACATGAAAAAATAAGGTTCATTGTATTCCTTGAACTTGGAGGTGCATGGCTGAAGGCAGAAAATGCCTCCCATTTTCCTTGTAGTCACGAACTTCTGTGACTTAAGAGAAACATGTAATTGTCAAGCTCAGAAACACCTGGAAATAAAAAAGGTGGTTATTATAAAAATAAGCACCTGTGGACAGTATTTATTTTATTGAAAAATAATGGTTTAGAGGAAGAATCCAAGCTATAATAAAATTAAATATTGTTCTGCGGACTATTTTAAAGGAGGGTTTCCAATGAAGGGGATCCATTGTTACCATTCAGCTATGCGTATGGCTGCCAGTGTGCTAACTGCTACAGCTACTTTTGACCTGAATCATCTGATAACCTGAATGGTTCCAGACAGTTTCATTCATGCAGGGGTACACAGGATGCAGATTTTCCTCAAGATGTTACTAACTAGAGACGCCTGGGTGGCTCAGTGGGTTAAGCCTCTGCCTTCAGCTCATGTCATGATCTCAGGGTCCTGGGATCGAGTCCCGCAATGGGCTCTCTGCTCAGCTGGGAGCCTGCTTTCCCCCTGCCCCCGCCTGCCTCTCTGCCTACTTGTGATCTCTGTCAAATAAATAAATAAAGTCTTTAAAAAAAGAAAAAGATGTTACTAACTTTAATTTTAAAAACTACTATTCATACTTCCCTTTTGGATTTCACAATGAATATTAGCATATTAAATGCCATGAATAGCCCCATAGTCAAGAGCTCATTAATTTTGTTTATGCTTTTGTTTATTAAGTTTATTTGACACACTTTGCTTTTTATACAAAATACAGTCTTAGAAATTGATATTGTACTCCTAGGCTATACAATGATAAACTTTAAAATTACAATGAGATTTTTTTTTTTTTAAAGATTTTACCCATCCATCTGACAGATGGAGATCACAGAGAAGGAGGCAGAGAGAGAGGAGGAAGCAGGCTCCCCGCTGAGCAGAGAGCCTGATGCGGGGCTCGATCCCAGGACCCTGGGATCACGACCTGAGCTGAAGACAGAGGCTTTAACCCACTGAGCCACCCAAGCGCCCCATGAGATTTTTTTTTTTTTAAGTAAATTAGTCATTGCCTGTTGATCTGGGCCGATGTGGAGATCTTATTTATTTATTTATTTATTTTTGAAGATTTTATTTATTTATTAGAGAGCACAAACAGAGGGAGAATCAGAGTGAAAGGGAGAAGCAGGCTCCCTGCCAGGCAAGGAGCTTGATGTGAGACTCAATCCCAGGACCCTGGGACCATGACCTGAGCTGAAGTCAGATACTTAACTGACTGAGCCACCCAGGCATCCCTGGAGATCTAATTCATAATAGTTTGTTGGATCCTAGCTGTAAAACATTGAAGAGGCTCAACATGTAAATCCACTAGACACAGTAGGGTTGGTTAGGGATGCAGAAGCTTTGGCCCAGTGATAACACTTTCTATCCTTAACACAGAACATAGTAAATAATGTAAAGTAAATAATGACAGCAATAACCCAGTAGCAGTGCTCAGCACTATTTTAAGGTATTTACATGTATTTATTCATGTAGTTCTCAAAATTATCCCCAGGAGATAGTCACTATTATTATCCTTCCTAGTCAAAGGAGATGACACAGGCACAGAGAGGTTTAGTAGTTTGTCCAGTGTTACACATCTTGAGTAGCAGAACAAAAATTCACCTTCTAGATTCATCTTGATGGTCAAAATAGAACCAGCAAATGCACTGGGTGGGGGTTTATGGAACTAGATTACCTGTGTTCATAGCCCAATATCTTGGGTAAGATGTTTTCTTCTTTCTGTGTTCCCATCTCTAAAAATGTCTTAGAGCAGTTTCAATTGGCATGTTCTTTGCTGAGCCAGTCTGGGTGCCTCAGGCTATCCTGTAGGATGAGTTAGCTTGTCCAGTCTTTCGAGGTAATTTCTGAGAATAGAGACGGATTTATTTTGTGGAGGTACATTCCACCTTAACAGTCCACATCTCATTGGTCCCTGGAGGTTGCTTTTGGGACGAGAACTCCTAGTCTCCCCTGTGCAAGGTGTGAGGTTTTTTTTACAATACAACTCCAATAAACTGTAGTCAGCTGCTTATTTACCTTGTTTTTAGGATACAAATCAATGTAAGAAATGTTTCTCATCTGTACTTTCAGGATCTCTAGTTGAGTCAGGGCTCTGTACTCATGACTTCTTTATAATGTAAGTGAATACTCTGTCTTCTGAGCTTTACAGAATTAGCCTCAGGATTCGGTGACAACCTGTGGCAAGGCGTGCTGATGTAGAGCTGATCTGTCCTGGAGTTCTGTGCCAACCCGCAGGCTGTATTCCTGTCCACAGGCTGGTCAGTGGGAAGCATTGAGTCTTTTGACTGGCAGTGGATTTTCAGCAGAGGCTCTTTTGAAGGAGGATTAGTGCTTCCCGACTCTTCTATTTCAAATACCAAAAAATCCCTCATTCTCTTCAATAAATGCACTTACTATTTTTCAGATCTGAGTGAATTTGATGGTTGCAATCCAGCAAGGCTTTGATCATCTCAAGCTTTGTAGACTCTTATAACTAGCCTTAGACAGAAAATAGCTTTTCTTCACAAAGTTGTGCACTTAATCTCTTGTCTCATATCTGCTTTCCAACAGGTTCAGCTCCAAAGGGAGCTAATCTTTCTTTGTAGCTCTTGATGAAGACATTTCCTACAGCTTCTAAACACATGGGCATCCTACCTAATTGCCATCAGGCCTTCCTGCTCCAGCTTCATGGGCCTCAAGTCTGAGTCCCAAGAGACAGCAGCATGGTTTAGCTGCCTGTTTTGCCCCCACACAGTATCTGTAGTTTCTCATTCTGGCATAAGGGGGAGCAGAATCCTCAGTTTTCCTCACATGAGCTACCAAGCTCTGCATACTAGGGTCTTTTGCAGCACCCCACTTCTTCCATTAGTTTCTAATTAGTAATGTCTGTTCACAAGTAAGTGAACCAAATCTAGCTAGCTTGAGTAAAAATGAGAAATTTATTGGAGAATATTAGTACAATTGATAAAACTCAGTGACATAAATGCTTCTGGGCTTCAGGAACAAACTAAAACCTGGTAGTAGTTTATCTAGTGTCTAACTCAAAATTGTTAAAATTTTAACATTGTCAAAAATGTTAAAATTTTCTTCATCTCTCTTTTCTGTCCATTTCTGTAGGTCAGCTTTGTCTTTGTGTCTCTCTGCATCCCAGTTTTCTGTTTCCCAACCTACATTTCAAAAAAAAAAAAAAAATTCAGCTTTGAGTTTTACAAAGTATAGTCTGACCACCACTCTTCTGGCCCTGCGGGTGCTACCCAGCAAAGGTCACATGACTCAATAAGCCAGTCAATTATGACCAAGGGCCATAGGGCAGGAATGGGACAGCAATCATAAATGGAGAAAGGCATGTAGGGAATGGTTCTTAGAGAAGAGATATTGAGTAGATAAAAATATGTCCTTAGTTGTTGAGTTGTTATAGTGATACTTTAACCAGTGCTGTCAAAACAGGTAGAAGAATCTTATATAGATTCACCTCTATTTAACTTGCTTATTATAATAATGTGTTTAGAATAGTGGTATCAGGCAGAAGTGGTAATTCACAGAAACTTATTTAATGAATTTTTTAAAAACCACAACAAATAGAGGTCTCTTTCAATTCAGAAGAAGAAATTAATTTTAAAGCACTAGAACATTAGGTGTACTAAAATCCCACTTAATTGGCAGAGATAAGAAAGATCTTAGGATTTTCTCAGAATTTCATTCTCCCCAGAAACCACAGTTCTGAATTTATATTCCAACATTTGGGAAACATGTATAGAGGTATTTCTCATCATATTCATGGAATACAATGTACTTGCTGCTTTTTTGCTCTACCTTGCTCAGTCTCAAAACATCTATGCAAAGGGGAATCCTGGTAAGCACTGATACAACTGGTATTTCTGTAAGAAACTGAGGGAAGTTTTAGGTATCATAAACTGTATTAAGAAATCCATTCACATACTAATGTGGTTAATATAAAAGGACAGTTGTTTTTTTTTTGTTTTGTTTTTTTTTTTTTTTTTTAATTTATTTATTTGTCAGAGAGAGAGGGAGAGAGAGAGCCAGAGAGCGAGCACAGGCAGACAGAGTGGCAGGCAGAGGCAGAGGGAGAAGCAGGCTCCCCGCCGAGGAAGGAGCCTGATGTGGGACTCGATCCCAGGACGCTGGGATCATGACCTGAGCTGAAGGCAGCCGCTTAACCAACTGAGCCACCCAGGCGTCCCAATTGTTATTTATTAACAAAAGTTATTGACAAAAATTCTTGCACCTGTAAATTTAGGAATCTACTATGACATCTCTCACATTCCATACCTCCCCTGCTTCCACCCTGCTTTAAGAATGGGTGTGAAAATTCTCACCAGTTATAGACAGACACATGGGAGGGAAATTCATTTTCAGCATGGTTAGTAACATCAGGGAATTCTTCTATAGCTATTCAGCTATATGAATATATATATGAGAATACTGCTCAGATTGGAGCTCAGCTAGAATTCTGAGCTCTTGCCTGCTTTGGATCTATGCTCCTTACTAAAAGTGCAGTGATGCTGGATATGGGACTACCCAACATCAAGGAGAGAGCCTTTGAAAGGAAAGTGGAGTGTATAAATTTTACATAATTGTGTCTTGATTTTTTAATCATTTAGTTTTTTAAAGAAACTCTTATATCTTAATCTCAAACTTGCAGATGAGTTATGAAATGGTGCAAGAAAGACTTTTATGGTGAATCATTTGAGAGCAAGTTTCCAAAATGTCCCCATCACTCTTGAATACTTTAGTGTGTAATTCCTACCAACAAGATTACTTTCCTATATAACTATAAAATACTATCAATATTAGGAAATTAGCGTTGATATATTACAACATCTGATCTCCAGAGTCCATTACAATTTTCCACTTGACCCAATAATGTCTTTATAAAGATAAAGAAAGTATCCAGGCCAAAGTCTCATGTTACATTTAGTTGTCACATCTGTGTAGATGCCTTTAATTTAGAACAGTTCTTTAGTTTTTCCTTGATTTTCATTACCTTGATGCTTTTAAAGGTGACAGAGCAAGTTACTTATTGTAGAATGTATTTCAAGGTGAGTTTCTCTAATGTTCCTTCAGGATTAGAGTCGGATCATAGAAGTGATGCTGTGTGTTCTCATTGTCTATTAGGTGGCATATGTTTTAATTTATCTCTGCTGTATGAAATTCCAACAAAACTGGTATGGTATTTTAGTGTTTTTTTAATTGAAGTATAGTTGACACACAGTGATACTCAGTTTCAGGTGTACAATAGTAGTGAAACCACTACTCTGTACGTTATGCCATGCTCACCAGAAGCGTAGCTACCATCCATCACCATACAATGCTATTAAAATATCTTTGACTGTATTCTCTATGCTGTACCTTTATCTTAGTGACTTATGCATTCTATAATGGGGAGCCTGTATTTCCCATTCTCCTTCACCCATTTTGTCCATCTCCCTGCCCCCTGCTCTCTGGCAGCCATCAGTTTGTCCTCTGTCTTTATGGGTATGTTTCTGCTTTTTGTTTGGTTGGTTGGTTTTTTAGATTCCACATGTTAAGTGAAATCATATGGTATTTATCTTTCTCAATTTGACTTACTTCACTTAGCATAACACCATCTAGGTCTACCTATGTTGTTGAAAATGGTAAGTTTCATTTCTTTTCGTGGCTAAGTAATACTCCATTGCATACATATATATTACAGTTTCTTTATCCATTCATCCATCAATAGACACTTGGATTAAAACTATAAAGAACTTATCAAATTCAACACCTAAAGAATAAATAATCCAATCAAGAAATGGGCAGAAGACATGAACAGACATTTCTGCAAAGAAGACATCCAAATGATGGATAAAGAAGATGTGGTGTATATATACAATGGAATACTATGCAGCCATCAAAAGAAATGAAATCTTGCCATTTGCTATGACATGGATGGAACTAGAGGGTATTATGCTTAGCGAAATAGGTCAATAAGAGAAAGACAACTATCATATGATCTTCCTGATATGAGGGATTGGAGATGCAACATGGGAGGTTTGGGGGGTAGGAAAAGAATAAATGAAACAAGATGAGATTGGGAGGGAGACAAACCAGAAGAGACTCTTAATGTCACAAACAAACTGAGGGTAGCCGGGGGTGGGGGTAGGGAGAGGGTGGTGGGGTTATGGACATTGGGGAGGGTATGTGCTATGGTGAGTGCTGTGAAGTGTGTAAACCTGGCGATTGACAGACCTGTACCCCTGGGACTAATAATACATTATATGTTTATTAAAAAAAATTTTTTTAATTAAAAAAAAAAGACATCCAAATGGCCAACACACATGAAAAACTGCTCAACATCATTTGGCATCAGGGAAATACAAATCAAAACCACAATAAGATAACACCTCAACTAGTCAGAATGGCTAAAATTAACAAGTCAGGAAACAACAGATGTTAGTAAAGATGCAGAGAAAGGGAAACCCTCCTACACTGTTGGTGGGAATGCAAGCTGGTGTAGCCACTCTGAAAACAGCATGGAGGTTCCCCAAAAGGTTGAAAATAGAGTTAACCTACAACCCAGCAATTGCACTACAAGTATTTATCCAAAGGATACAAATATAATGATCGGAAGGGGCATCTGCATACCAGTGTTTATAGCAGCAAGGTCCACAATAGCCAAACTCTGGAAAGAGCCCAGATGTCCACTGACAAATGAATGGATAAAGAAGATGTGGTATATATACTCAACGGAATACTATGAAGCCATCAAAATGACATCTTGCTATTTGTAACAGTGTGGATGGAAATAAAGGGTGTTATGCTAAGAGAAATTAGTCAATCAAAGAAAGACAATTATCATATGATCTCGCTGATACACAGAATTTGAGAAACAAGGCAGAGGCCCATGGGAGAAGAGAGGAAATAATGGAACGGGACAAAACCAGAGAGGGAGACAGACCATAAAAGACTCTTAATCTTAGGAAACAAACTGAGGGTTGTTAGAGTGGAGGGGAATGGAAGGGATGGGGTGGCTGGGTGATGGACATTAGGGAGGGTATGTGCTATGGTGAGCACTGTGAATTGTGTAAGACTGATGAATCACAGACCTGTACCCCTGAAACAAATGATTCATTATATGTTAATGAAATTTAAAAAAAAATAGATACTTGGATTGCTTCCATATCTTGGGGGTGCATGTATCTTTTACTGTTTTTATTTTCTTTGGGTAAATACCTAGTAGTAGAATTACTGGATCCTATGGTTATTCTATTTTTAGTATTTTGAGGAACCTCTATACTGTTTTCCACAGTGGTTGCAGCAGTTTACATTTCCACCAACAGTGTATGAGAGTTCCTTTTTCTCCACATCCTTGTCAACACTTATTATTTCTTATCTTTTGATACAAGCCATTCTGATTTCTCACTATGGCTTTGATTTGCATTTTCCTGATGTTGAGTGGTGTTGAGCATATTTTCATGTGTCTTATTAGCCATCTGTATATCTTCCTTGGAAAAATGTCTATTTAGGTCTTTTAATTGTGGGTTTTTTTTTTCATGTTGCATGATTTTTTATATATTTTGGATATTAACTCTTATCAGATATATCACTTGCAAATATCTTCTCCCATTCAGTATGTTGCCTTTTGATTTTTTTTTGTTTTTTGTTTTTTTGGTTTCCATAATATTTTTTTTTTATTTCTTTTCAGCGTAACAGAATTCATACATAGTTTTACACCACACCCAGTGCTCCATGCAATGCGTGCCCTCCACAATACCCACCACCAGGCTCCCCCAACCTCCCACCCCCCGCCCCTTCAAAACCCTCAGGTTATTTTTCAGAGTCCATAGTCTCGCATGGTTCATCTCCCCCCCAATTTCCCTCAACTCCCTTCTCCTCTCCATCTCCCCATGTCCTCCGTGTTATTTGTTATGCTC
>PISX010028398.1:0-21618 GCA_004024625.1 Mellivora capensis | reverse complement strand
TTTCATTGTAGTTTTGGTTTGCATTTCCCTGATGATGCTGAGCATCTTTTCATGTGTCTGTTGGCCTTCTGGATGTCATTTTTGGAGAAATATTTTTTTATGTCTTCTGACCATTTTTAATTGGATTTGTTTTTTAGGTATTGGATTGTATAAGTTTATACATTTTGGATACTAACCCTGTATTGGCTATGTCATTTGCAAATATCTTTTCCCTTTCACTCAGTTTCCTTTTAGTTTTGTTGATTGTTTCCTTCACTGTGCAGAAGCTTTTTATTTTGAGGTAGGCCCAACAGTTTATTTTTGCTTTTGTTTCCCCTGTATCAGGAGACATATTTAGAAAAATGTTAAGTCCAGTGTCAGAGGAATTACTGCTTATGTTGTCCTGTAGGATTTTTATGGTCTCACATTTAGGTCTTTAATCCATTTTGAATTTATTTTTGTGTATGATGTAAGAAAGAGGTCCACTTTCATTCTTTTACATGTAGCTGTCCAGTTTTCCCAGCACCATTTGTTTTAGACATTTGTTTTCATTGCATATTCTTTCCTCCTTTCTTGAAGATTAATGACTGTATAGTTGTGGGTTTATCTCCAGGTTTTCAAATCTGTTCTATTGATCTACACCATACATCTATTTTTATGCTAGTATCATACTGTTTTGATGACTACAGCTTTGTAATATAACTCTAAGTCTGGAATTGTGATATTTTAAGATTTATTTTCCTTTTTAAATATTGCTTTGGCTATTGGGCTCTTCTATGGTTCCATACAAATTTTAGGATTGTTTGTTTTAGTTCTGTGCAAATGCTGTTGGTATTTTGATAGGGATTGCATTAATCTGTAGATTGCTTTGGGTAGTAAAGACATTTTAACATGAGTGTAGAATGTCTTTCCATTTGTTTATATGTCGTCTTCAATTTCTTTCATCAGTGTTTTCTAGTTTTCAGAGTGCAGGTTTTTCATCTCTTTGGTTAAGTTTATTCCCAGGCATTTTATTATTTTTGGTACAGTTACAAATGGGAGTGTTTTCTTAATTTCTATTTCTGCTGTTTCAATATTAGCATATAGAAATGAAATGGATTTCTGTATATTTGTGATTTTGATTATTTGAGTCCTCTCTCTCTTTTTGATATCTAGCTAGAGGTTTATAAATTTTGTTGATCTTTCCAGTAAACCAGCTCCCATTTTCATTGATCTGTTCTATCTGTTCTGTATCCATCTATCTCTACTCTAATCTTTAGTATTTCCTTTTTTTCTGTTGATTTTGTATTTTGTTTATTCTTTTTCTAGTTCCTGTAGGTGTAAGGTTAGGTTGTTTATTCGAGATTTTTCTTGCTTTTTGAGATAGCCTTGTATTTTCATTTTCATTTGTCTTTATGCATTTTTAAAAATTTCCTCTTTGATTTCTTGGTTGACCCGTTCAGTGTTTAGTAGCATATTATTTAACCTTCATGTGTTTGTGCTCTTTCCAGATTTTTTTCTTGTGGTTGATTTCTAGTTTCCTAGCATTTTAGTCAGAAAAGATGTGTGGTATGACTTCAGTCTTTTTGACTTTGTTGTGGCCTAATATGTGATCTATTCTGGAGAATGTTCCATGTTCCATTGAAAAGAATGTGTATTCTGCTGCTTCAGGATGGAATGTTCTGAATATAGTTGTTGAATCCATCTGGTCCAGTGTCTCATTCAAAGCCACAGTTTCCTTATTGATTTTCTGTTTGTATGATGTGTCCATTGATGTACATGGAATGTTAAAGTCCCTTACTATTATTGTATTATTATTGATTAGTTCCTTTATATTTGTTAATAAGTGTTTTATGTATTTGGGTGCTCCCATGTTGGGGGCATAAACATTTACATTGTTATGTCCTCCTGGGTCACACTGATGTTCTTTACTCTCTTCTCAAGTCCAGTAGGTATATTTATGATCATTTCTTTAAATTCTCTATCAAATATATTCCTTATCTCTAATTTAGTCAGGTCTCTTGTTGCAATTTTGGCTTGTTCTTTCATTTGGGACATATTTCTCTGTCTGCTCATTTGCCTAACTCTCTGTGTCTATTTCTGTGTTAGGAAATTCAGTTAGTCTCTTGGTTTGAAAGTAGTGGGCATGGTGTGCACTTTTAACAAGATGGTGCCTATCCTCTTCCACAGGGAACATGTAGACTCTGTGGAGATGCAGGTAGCTGGGAATGTTGTACAAAGCACAGGTAGCCAAGGGTACTGTAACAAGGTGTGCACATTCTTTACAGTTGTCACAGTATTGACACTGGATGGGAAGGGAAGCAAGCAGGTCAAGCTGGAGGAGTGGAGTGTGGCATAAGTAAGTTATGTAGTGAATAGCTGAGCCACTCACATTCCAGCAGGTGACTGTGTGATTATGCTGGGGGGCAGAGGGGGAAGGGGTACCTGTCAACTCCTTTGTTCCTGGAGAAGTCCTTCGGTCAACTCTGAGATTAGTAACTAACTCTCCGTCCGGAATGCCCCAGGCATTTTTCCAACTACCATTTTTTAAAGCTGTATCTCCCTGGTTGTTTGTTGTACTGTCTCTCTTTCTCTCTCTCTCTCTTTTTTTAAAGATCTTATTTATTTATTTGACAGAGAGAGAGAGAGAGATGACAAGTAGGTGGAGAGGCAGGCAGAGAGAGAGAGGAAGAAGCAGGCTCCCTGCTGAGCAGAGAGCCCGATGCAAGGCTCAATTCCAGGACCCTGGGATCATGACCTGAGCCGAAGGCAGAGGCCTAACCCACTGAGCCATCCAGGTTCCCCAGTTATACTGTCTCTTTAAGGGTAGGGCACTCAGCTTCCTATCACTCTCCAGGCTCTCCAGAACCAAGCTGCTGATTTTTAAAGTTCTAGGCTTTAAGTCCTGTTGGTTCTAAGAACTCATGAAGTTTGGTACCTCTGATTTTCAAATCTAAATGCTATGGGGATTCATCTGCCTTGTGTAGGCTCCCTTTTATGGGTCTATTTCTCACCTCTCTCTGCATCCCTTTCTCCCTCCTTCCTCCCTCCAGTCACCAACCTGCAGGATTTAGCTCTCCATTGCATCTCTGCCCTTCCTGCCCTCCTTGATGTGGCCTTTTCTCTACATTTAGTTATAGAGTTTGTTCTGCCAGCCTTTCTGGGTTGTTTTCTGTGTTATTTGCACTGATGTGAATGTTATCCAATTGTAACCATAGGTTAAGGTGAGTTTAGGGTCCTCCCACTCTGCCCTCTTCCCCCGAACTCCATACTTAGATTTTTTTGTCTTGATACTATCTTACTAGTTTATATTATTAGGTTATTGGGAGAATTAAGGAAGTCCATGCAAAATGCTTAATGATAATATTGCTTAGTACATGATACACTCTAAAAACATGTATAGCAACAACTAACAACACAGTTGAAGGATTGGTCAAGTTCACAATGGGGAGCACGATTAAATGAAGCAAAAGTCCTTTTCATACTATGTTGCTTCAGAAGACAGCCCCAGGACCTGAGTGGCTATTAGAGGCTGACACATTTTGAAGAAATTTAAGAAAGAGCCTTCCAACAGTTACAACTCTCCAATGATAGAGCAGGCAGCCGAGCAAAAATAAGAGAACTAACTGTCTCTGGACATTTTAAAATAGTCTGGAGGACCATCTGGCAGAGATATAGCCAAAGAGATTCCTGTTTGGGTAGGAGTTGGAAGAAATAAATTCTAAGGTCTTTTCCAGGTCTAATAATGTAATTATATTTTATTTATTTAAAATATTTAATTGGGTTTTTCTTTCAAACTAGCATTCTTGCAACAAGCCAAACCACAAGGCGACCCAACAACAGGGTGGAGTGGGGGAGAAAGCCAATCTCCACACCTCCTAATCCTATCCTTCTGAGGTAACCAGTGTTGACAGCTAGGTTTGTGTTCTTTTCCTGGACCTTTCTTTATTATATTCGTTCAAACTTAAACACACATATGCACACCATTCCTCCACTCACTTTCCCCTGCCCTCAGTGTTTTCTGTTTATTAGACCATAAGATCATGCTGTATATGCTGTTCAGCATCATGGCATTTTTTATTTAATATATCATGGGTATAACGGAATTTAAATGTCATACAGGAAAATAAGTGTGCTTGAAACAGAATTTTAAAAATTGCCTTATCAGATATTAAAATTTGTCATGGAACTACTTAATCAAAATTTTGTGGTAGCCGTACAAAATCGATACTTAAGTCATAATAGGGAGTTCAGGAATAATTCTAAATTCGAATGGGAATTTGACATTTTTTAAAGATTTTTATTTATTTATTTGACAGACAGAGATCACAAGTAGGCAGAGAGGCAGACAGAGAGCAGGGCGGGGGGAGGGAGGCAGGCTCCCTGCTAAGCAGAGAGCCCAATACGGGCCTTGATCCCAGGACCCCAGGATCATGACCCGAGCCGAAGGCAGAGGCTTTAACCCACTGAGCCACCCAGGTGCCCCTGGAATTTGACCTTTTAAGTCAGTAAGAAAATTATTTCCTCCCTTCCCATCTACACAGATGCTTACTCTGTCTTTTATATATGGACTAGTATATAAAAATAGAAGTAAATTTAAGGAATTAAATATAAAACATTGAAAGTATTAGAAGGCAACTTAGGATACCCTTTTGTATAATGTTGGGTATGTGTGTATGTATTGGTGTAGACTTCTAAACAACATAAAAAATCCAAATGTCAAAAAGGCTGACAAATTTGACTATATAATAAAGATTTTTGCTTGGATAAAGACAATAAACAAAGTCGAAAACAAATCACGTAGGGAGAAAATATATATAATGTAACAATCAAGGGGCTAAGGTCATTTTATTTAAAAAAATCCTACAGACTGATACGAAAAATTCAAGTAACCTATTTTACATTGGGGAAAGAATATAAACCGGTTAGCCAGAAGAGGAAATCAGAGGGGCAATAAACAAATGAAAAGATACAAAAATCACATGTGAGGGAAATATAGATCAAAGCAACAAGATGTCATTTTCATGCATTATGTTGGCAAAAATGTCCAAAATTTATAACAACTGAAGGAAAAAGTGTGTGGGGAAATAGTTCTCATAAACTGCTATTGGGAATGTGAAGTGTTCTCTTTGGGAAAGTGATCTGGCAAATTAAAGTAAAAATTAATAATATTCTTGGATCTATCAGTTCTGCCTTTAAGCATCTCTCCTCTAGAAGTCAAGTCATCGGAGTGTAAGAGTATATGTTCAAGGATTCTTACTCTACCATTGTTTGAAGGGGCAAAAAGCTGGACAAATCATCATGTATAATTAGAGTGTACATTGAATAAGTAAATACATTCATACGTATCATTTTAAAGAGATGTTGATTTGGTAGGAAGATCATTACTAATTAAAAGAAACATTTCTAAATTATACAAGTGCAGAGTCAACATACAAAATTTAGAAAATAAGTGTTAAAAATACAAACTTTTAATTTATGTTTCTCAGAGTTATATTCTGATCAGTTTTCTAATTATGTGTGTATATGTGCACATGTATACATACATATACAATACATATTTATGTGGTTATACAGTTGACTCTTGACCAAAATGGATGCTGACCTCCTGTGCAATTGAAAACCTACATATAACTTTGACACCCCCAAAACTTAGCTGTTAATAGCTTACTGTTGACTAATAGCCTTAAGAATAACATGAACAGTTAATTAACATATTTTGTATGTTACCTGTGTTATATTCTATATTCCTACAATAAAGTAAGCTAGAAAAAAGAAAATGTTGCTAAGATACTGCACTATGTTTACAAAAAAAAGTGCAATTAATTAATAAGTGGAGGTGTGCAATTTAAGTCCATACTAGTCAAGGGTCAACTGTACATATTCCTACTTCTATTTGAATTTTTAAATGACATCTTAAAATACCTTAATATTAGTTCATCCTGAGGCTGTGGCATTATTTGTTGCTGCCACTGGGAGTGGTTTATTGTTTTCAGTGTTTAAAATAATGCAATGGATCACTCACACATTGCTGGTGGGATGCCAAATGGTACAGGCACTCTGGAAAACATTTTGGCAGCTTCTTAATAAACTAACTATGCAACTACCCAGAAATTGAACACTTGGGTATTCCTCCCAGAGAAATAAAAATGTATGTTCACAAAAAAACTGTACACAAATGTTCTTGGCAACTTAATTCGTAAAAGACCCAAACTCAGACAACCTAGATACCTTTCAATGGGTGCATGGCTAGACAAATCATGGTACATCGATTCCAGGGGCTGCTACTCAGGAATAGAAAGGAATGAACTACTGAGACATGCAACTTGGATGAATCCCCAGGGAATTATGCTGAGTGGAAAAAGCCAATGTCAAAGATTTCATACATTATGATTCCATTTATGTAACATTCTTGAAATGGCAATATTATATAAATGGAGAACATATGTGTGATTGCCAGGGGTTAAGAAGGAGGTGGGGGAAAGTAGGAGGGACATATATGGCCAGAAAAGGGCAACTTGGAGAACCTTGTGCTGAGTTTGGAGTTAATGTCCTAATTAAAAAAAAAAAATCAAGTGTCTTGACTGTATCAATGTAAATATCCTGGTTGTGATATTGTATTGTAGTTTTGTTAAATGTAAACACCAGGGAAACCGGATAATGGGTACACAGGATCTCTCTGTATTATTTTATACAACTGCATGTGAATGTACAATCATCTGAAAATTAGAAGTTCAAATTGAAAACATCAATGCAATAAGCATTCCTATGCATGTGAGTCTCTGTTTCCTTAGGCTGTATTCCTAAAAGTGAAATTTCTCCTACAAATTGTACTGACACTTTTAAGACTTTTGAGGCACATAGTCAAATTGCTTTTCAGGAATATTTGTACAGTTTGTATGAACCTATATCCTCAGATAATGTAGGTTGTAGCAATGGTTTTTCTATAAAAATAGCCAACATTAACGAAATCTTGTCATTTGTGAGGCCCTGTTTTAAGCACCTTGCCTTCATTTGAACCCCCACAGAAGGCTCATAAGATAGGCCTGTTGTTGCCTTCACTTACAGATGAGGACACTGAAACTCGAAGTTGGGGAACCCGTGTCAGGTTTCCGCTGGAAAGTGGCATGTGATATGATCATACTTGGTTCATTTAATGCTGAACCCAGTGTGTTAACCACTGTTCTGTCTTCTGCCCTTATTTATTAGACTACCTGTTAGTCACTAGGCATGCAATCTAGGCATTAAAAGAGTATTGTACAGAAATAGGGAAAATAATTTCTGTTTGAATAGTGCCAGCACTTTAGGGGATATGGGATATGGATGGCACTTCTAGAATCAGCATTCACCAAAGCCGGGCTTTTCCCTTGTCCTCAGGCTGTTTAGAGTTCTACAGAGCGAAATGGTGGACTTCATAAATATCCCCCCTGCAAGAAATTTCCAGCTTGTTCTTAAAGCATAGAAGTAGGGGTGGTTGCCTGTTGCTGATGCCTTTCTATTAAAGACTTAGTTTTAATTTTTGATCATTGTGTCCATGACACATGTAGTTTTGTTCTCAACTCATTTATAGACCAAGAGGAATGTAAAGATAGGGAAGGGTACATTATACACTGCGCTATGTGTACTTCATTTATGTGAGGTCGCTCATCATTGATCTCATAAATGTGCCAGAGCTTTCATCCTTCAGTTGTTCTAAGTAGAGAGTTAATCATCTTTATTAAGTGTTTCCCAGAGAGTGTTGTTTTAACAAAGCTTCTTTCTTGTCGTATGATTTTTAGATTTCATTTTATGTACTGGGTTGAGTTCTCCAGAAAAATGACATTTTCATGGCAGTCCTTTTTTTATGTGGGATCATGTTTCACTTAAAACTACTTAATTTGATCTATTGTATAATTTATTAAAGTATAGCTGATAACATTTAAATTAGAGGTCAGTAGTTTTCTAGTACAGCAAAAGTCAGAAACCAATTTTTTTTGCTAGTCTTTTAGGAAGTGGAGATTTATATAATTTTATACTCCAAATAATTGCTTTTAATTAATTTTAAATATATAATAATCCAGGTCAGTTCATAAAAATTGGGCTAAAAATTCTGAATTATTGTTTTAATTGTGCCTATATAGGTTTTGATTAAAGTGAATTGGTTTTTGCATAGCATGGGAGTCACTCATTCCTTCATTTGTTTTAATTCATTTTATTCTTTCTCTGCACATTATTTCACATTTCTCTAATTACTCTTAAGTATTGTCAGTAAGTCCTAGGCTTTCTAATCCCTCTATATGTGAAAATCCTCTTTCTGCCTTGCTTCCTTTTTATTGCTCTTTTGTGGAACTCTTTTCCCTTTTGGGAGAAGATGACTCTAAGTGATAAAGATAAGTCATGGATGATTTATGAAATAGAATAATAATATATTCCGTATTTTCTCAAATTTTATTTCTGCCTTTTTTTTTTTTTTGGATTACCACTGTGTATGGAGCATACATCTTCACTGAACTGTCCAGAAAGACACCTAAGACTTTTTACAGGCCTGGAAGCTCTCCATGTCTTCCTCAGAGCCAGTGTTAAGAGGGATTGTAAATTGCCAAGAAAGCAAAAATAAAAATTCAGCTGTAATGAACATCTTATGACAGAGGTGATTGAGTTCTTGGAAGTGAAAAGTAATTGGATCTAATTGTGAAGTCCAATTGTTTACAGTAGGAACATGTGTAGAATTTATGAGTTTGGATGGTCTGCTCCACTCTGAATATAAGTAGTGTTAACTCCAAGGTACCACACAAATAAAGTATATTACTTTAAGTCATGCTGCTTACTGCTGGATCATGCTGGGCAAACCAGATGACAGTGACACTCTCCTGGTGATGTTTCAGGAGCTTCCACTAAAAGGGGGTTTGGAATAAGAGTGTCCTATGGTGGTTCTCAGCATTTTTTTTTTTAATGACTTCATGCCATTTGCGCGTGTAAGGTGCACCTCTTAATAGTTGTTCTCATTTCACTTCAGTGATTCTCAACAATGTTAGGGGCAAAGGAGGTGTGGGGATAGGGCACATGAGGAACATTTGCAAAATGTTGGGGTACATGCTTTAAAAATGCCCATCATGGGGCGCCTGGGTGGCTCAGTGGGTTAAAGCCTCTGCCTTCGGCTCAGGTCACGATCCCAGAGTCCTCGGATCGAGCCCCACATCCCGCTCTCTGCTCAGCGGCGAGCCTGCTTCTTCCTCTCTCTCTCTGCCTGCCTCTCTGCCTACTTGTGATCTCTCTGTCAAATAAATAAATAAAATCTTAAAAAAAAATGCCCATCAGGAGATTATGTTCCACCAGTCCCCCCAGTACCACCTTCCCCGCTCCTGTTGGGAACAACATAGCAAGGAATATAAAGAAACACTACATTAAACTCTATCCCAATAAAATGCAAATTACCAAATAAGTGTACTCTTTTCTTGGGCAATTATGAATTATCAAGATTGGTTCTATAAGAAAAAATATTATATAAACAAATATCAATAAAAAACTTTAATATTGGAGATTTATATCCAAAAAAAGGCTTTAGAACCATGGAATTCTGAGGGTAAGTTATTTTGAACTTTCAAGAAACAAATAATTCCAATGATATAAATAAGCTATTCTTGTCTAACCATGTATTATTCCAATATTTTAAAAACAAAATGCATATGCATGCTATTACTTATTTTAAAAAAAGCAAAGGAAACAAAGACCTCAGAATATTAAAGACATTTATCTGGCTGGTGGGATTTGAGGTTTTATATTTTTCTTCATACTTTATTTCCAAATTTTCTGTATTGAGCATGGAATATTTTTATAATTTTATCTTTACAATTTCATAATTCAAAATAAATGTGTCATCTTTTCTTGAAGAAAGAAAACAGATGTGAATACAGTGAGTGACAGGTCTTTTGAACACAATATGCAAGGTCTATGACAACTGTTCACTGTGTATTGAAGAGGTCTCTTTACAGAGTTGACACCATTGTTAATGGGACTCAAGCAAATCTCCTAAGCCAGTGGCCCTCTGCCTTGACTCTATTTTTTTTTAAATTTATTTATTTGTCAGAGAGAGAGCGAGCACAGGCAGACAGAGGCAGAGGGAGAAGCAGGCTCCCTGCCGAGCAAGGAGCCCGATGTGGGACTCGATCCCAGGACGCTGGGATCATGACCTGAGCCGAAGGCAGCTGCTTAACCAACTGAGCCACCCAGGCGTCCCTTGACTCTACTTTAAAGTTACGTGGGAGACTTTAAAAATTATCTCCCAGGCAGGGAACACCCAGGTGACTTTAATGTGTAGCAGGTTCAAACCATTGTCAGAGGCTCACAGTGTATGTAGTAGAGAGTTCTGACATTTTAGCTCATTTCAGCAGCCAAGGAAGTAGAAGCCAATGGTCTCTCTGGCAGGATAAACTGAGGCAAATGCAAGCCCATCCCCACCTCCAGTCTGGGTTTTGGCCCTTTGGGTGTAGGGGCAGAGCCTGCACATCACCTCTGTGTTTGCCAGGTATCCAGTTTGAGTATCTGTCCTTCACTGAGATGCAATTTGGAATAATAGCTCTCTAGTGAAAATTACTCAGTATGAAACTATTGTTTACATGAACTCTTCAGTTCAACCCTTCTTAGGGAATGAGAAGTTTAGTTTGGTTCTTAGTGATGTACAATTCCAAGAATTTCCATTACACCTGGCCTGGATGTCAATTCTATTTCTTATCACTCAATAAAACAATTTATTAGTAAAATAAGGTTTAAAAGTGCCAGACTACATGCAATACAGCCCTTGCAAATCATAAATGTCCTAAATCTTGTTGGATAGCAGGAGAGGTAACTAAGATATGCCATTCCTTATGGCTGCTGGCTGGGAGCTGGATGCTGAGGTCTGCACTGGACTGGGGAATGAGATTGTGCAGATAATTGGAAGCCAAGTGTGAAGGGCCTGGACAAAGGTTGTTGGCTCCAGCCTGAAGCCTGACTATAGGCTTTGGGTTTGTAAGCTCTAGATCTACTTGGTTGTTATCACAAATAGGGAGCCCAGTCTCTTGGCAGTAGCCAAGAAAGAGGAGCCAGGTGGGCTTAAGGAATGTGACATGAAACACTATTATGCAGTACTTGGTTTTTCCATTGAACTTTTCAAGTTGGGAGCAGTCAGGATAAATGGTCAGTGAAGGAATGGAGAGGAGGAACTTTTCTGACTTCCCCAAACATCTCCTAAATTCTGTTATGTCCCTGTCCATTTTAGGTAATTTATCTTGAAAATCTGCAGCCCTCTGGAGCAGTAGGATAATCATTACTATACCTAGCTGCAGGAACATTGAAAGCTTTCATAAAACCCATCTCTCTTCCTTCTTGCCCTCATCACCCAGTGAACCACAGAGATTTTGTAGATACAAGTATTTTCCATCAAGCTTATGAATAACACCCCTTGGCAGGAGACCCTGAACAAAGAACAAGACTGCAATGTTTTGTAGTGACTTTACATACGATGTGCCTTAATTGCTGGCAAGCCTGTCAAAAGCTTATTCCCATATGTGTCAACACTTTCTTAATACACTGTAATTCATCATGTTAGCATGGCAAAACAAGGTATTCTACGTCCTTACACTCATCCTTCTCCAAGTGTTGGTCTTGAACTGTATATTCCACGGCAGTGTCTTTGTCTGGTGAACAAAGAACAGATGATAGCATTGAAACATTAAGATCCCTGGAGTCCATCAAAGTCGTACATCACTGAGCACTTTAGCCTGTGTTCCATAGCACTCTACATCCAAGAAGCACTGCTTTATCGTCAAAAGGATGTTCGCTTAATAACGGCAGTAAATCCTGAAAGGCAGTCTAATTTTAGACAGAAAAGTTGGCTAAGAGGGAATCCTATCATTTATCCCTTTTGACAATTTTATTCATTGAGTTCATTTTCATGCTAGTTATGTGATTAAGATAGGGATTTGTTTCTTTTTATTAAAAAAAGGAGAATGCTTTTTGAGTTGAGGGAAGGAGAGCAAGATGAGAAAAAAGAAGTCTACATAATAAACACTGTGCTTCAACTGGAAATAGAGTGATTTGAAATGCTGTGTTATGCTTTCTGGATCATCTCTTAACCCTTTGGCTTTCCTGAGTGAATTTAAAAATGGGCTCTAAGCCTGATTTTAGATGATTTGAGGGGAGAAGTGGAGAGTGAGTCCTGTCTCAGAGGAAAGCTGGCATTGGCTTCCAGAGCAACTTTGCTTTTTCATTGTCATTCAGATTGCTTAGTTCACTTTTGCATTTCATTTTTTTAGCCAAGGAGAGAGAAGATAAATATATCTACCCAAAGTTTCAAATTGTGTGTGATATGCTTCATATGATCTCTTTGGTAATGCAAGCATTTCTGAGAGTTCAGAAAAAAGGACTGAGGATCTGGGTATGGGAAGCAGAAACTTGCTTTTTGGTAATGCTGAGATTTTAAGAAAAGTTCTCTCTATGTCCATGTTACCATCGCTTAAACCTATTCTTTGATGGCTATTCCTCATCCTTAACTATTAAAATACATGAGTAGGGTTAATGGTATTTTGGTCAACAATGGAGAGACCACCTGTTTTGCATCAATCTTTTATATTACCTTATAATGTGTTTTTCAATAATTGTAACAAATTACACATGGTAGAGATATTTTAACAGTGCTTAAATTTTCATATTTGTCAAATATTGGGTGTGTGTTTTATTGGGCATAAGAATGCTGTGGTTCAAACATATAAAAAATAACCACCTCCCTCCCCCCATCATAGCAGCAGCTTATCTCTCTATGCACATAATCATGATGGAATTATGATGAAGTTAAGGCATAAAAAGAAGCATACATTTTTCTTTTAGAGACTTGTAATCCAGATTTGTGGTACACATGTGGATAAGTGCCAGTAGGAAGTATACTGTTAATAAATGGTTTGGATGGAACAGATGTGGGGTGGTAAGTTTTGGCTCTAAGGAGGAATTGCCACTGGAGTTAGGCCTGGCCTGATAAGAAAGCTTATTAGAGCAGAAGAGAGCAAATTCCAGGAAGGGAGAAAAAGAACACACAATAACTTTGCTGAGGACACAATACTGACATCTCTACAGGAAGCTTTCTAACATTTTAGTGAAATGTAGTATATTTAAATGTACATTGAATGACTTGATAGGTTGATAAAGCTGAATATATAGCTTTTTCTCTTCCAACTTGCTTCTTCTCTTGTGTTCCTTTGTGTATTCATGGACCCAACATCCCATCTGTCATCCAGGTTTTAAATCTCAAAGGGATCTCTGTTCCTTCCCTTTCACTCTTGGCCACATCTGAATGCATACAAAAATCTGGGCGATTTTTCCTATCTCTGCAAGCTCTCCCTTCTCTCATTGCTGCCTCTCCTGGTCTCAGGCTAACAATAGTGTCTCCACTGGGCTCTTAGCCTCCCATCTCTCTGAGGAATTTATTTTACGCTTAGCTTTTAAGTTAGGTCTTTTTGAAGCTCAGCTCTTATACCCTTCTGCTCAGAAACCTTCAGTAGTTTTTACTGCCTATAGGAGATGTTCCAAGTTACCTATTTTTGTATGCAAGAACCTCTCCTTTTGGTTCTGCAGAACTTTTTATACTCTATAATTTAGCTAGGCAGAACTCAAACCCATGCTTTCCCCTTCTTGATTGTTCTTACTGCTTTGAACTCAATGCCTATGGTCAGTACTTACAACACGATTTGTTGAATCAGGATATTTGAGTTTTGAACATGAAATGTAATATATTGGGGGATTTTATGAATTAGTTAAAATACTATTAATAGGATTTAGGGATTGGGTATTCATAGAAGTCTCACTATCTATATGTAAGCCACCATTTAAAGTGTTTCTTTCATTTTCATTAACTCAGTGGTCATATTGATTGCTGGTAGAAATTAGAAATTCTTTGAATCTCTTCCTTCCCAATAAGATCAAATTCTGATAACTAAAAATCCAGATATAAGATTATAGCCTCAGAGAAAGAAGAAGAAGATCAATGCACTAGAGTAACATTATGTTACTATGTTATATTGCACTAATAAGGTAAATGTCTGTATTCCATGATATAATAGAAGAACAGCTCATTTTTTGTTACATTGTTACATTGTAACGTTTTGTTACATTTTGTTACATTGGATAAAATCCAATGCAGTTCAGGCAATCCTCCAGAGCATTTCTTCTCCAGGTGGATATCTGAGTTCCCTTCATCATATGATGCCACCATCTCAACACGTGGTTGTATATGCACAATGACCCTTAGTTTTACACGTTGTTTTCTCTCATACCTGATTGATTATAACTAGTTACATAGCCCTGCCTAACTTAGGCACCTGGGAAGTGTAGAGAAGCATATGGAACATTTGGTGAGTACTACCTCCTCTGTCACAGTAAGTAGTTAGTGAGAAGTATGCTGGTGGAGCCCCAAGTATTAACAGAATATAGTGGTCTACCTATTACCACCTGTGTGCCTTTTGGCTAGTTATTTAACCTTCTATGCCTCACTTTCATATATATAACATGCATATAATAATAATAATAATAATGCCTATCTCATACGGTTGTAGAGTTTATAATTCCTGTAAATCAGTTTGAAGAGTGCCTGGAACATTTTAAGTTTGAGTTGATGCTAGATATTATTATTATTAATATTGAAAACTTGGCTTAAGAGACAGAGAGAATCATGGTTTGGAATAAAGGCTTAGAAATAGTCTTAATGGGAAAAATAAAATTACCTTTAAGACTTGACAGATTTGGGGGAAATAATCACAGTGGCCAAGTGGCCTATCAAATTTTCTTGAGGATTTGGGATAAAGAAGGAGTACAGTTGGTTTGTTATTATTATTCCTTTAAAAAGACTTTCTGAAAATGAGGCTCAGAAGACCAGATTTTACACTTATGTCATGTATAAAGAGGATCCAGTTGACAAGACCAGCCTTTTAATCATTACACGGTAGAATGAACTAAAGGATGATTTTTCTACTCCCTGCAACAGAAGATGGTAGAGGCATTCATTTACAAGGAAAAATTTTACGTGTGGCATCCAGATGAGCCAAACAGACAATAGAGTCTGTTGATGCAGCCCAAAGGCGTGGTTGGTTACAGCATGGTCTTTGGAGCTGGGCAGCAGAGCTCCAAGTCCTGGATCTGCTTTTTACTAATCATGCAGCCTTAATCCTCCTGTGTCTCAACTTCACGACTTATAAAATGTGAATCATAATTGTACCCAGCCATCCAAGACAGTTGTTGTGAGGATTAAAGGCATTCACATATTTAAAGTACTTTGAAAATGTCAACTCCATAGTAATTGCTCATTAATGATTAGCTGCTGTTACTATCTAGCTGAGAACAAGGAAGAAATATAAATCCTAGTAAAGGTATCAGGAGAGTAGGGCAAAGAGTCATGATGAGAAATGAAGAAAAAGTCAACAGCCCTCAGCAAATACAGACAGTAAAGAATATTAAATTTTGAGAGTCCCTGAGGACAAGGTAGAATCTTGAGTTGGAGTCATGTAAACTCAGGCAACATACGGGGGGAGTAAGCCACAGGAAGTGTTATTATGTGTATAAGTTTATGGACAAGATGACCTAATAAGGTATTTTTCACCAAGACTTTCTCTGATGACTCAGCAAGAAAGCTAGAGAGACTGACAGTTTGTTCTTTTCAGGGAGGGAACGTTGCTGAGCATTTATGCTAGGGAAATTTGTGCTGGTTTAGTCAGAAATGTGGTTCACGGCTTAGTGTTGACATGCATCATCACTTACAAAGGTAGGGGCTTTTAAATTTCCAAAGTTAGGTGCAGAATGGAGTCAACCACCTGGCTAATTTGGGCCAAAATGCCATAGCAAAATGAGGGGAAGGAAGCTTTTTAATTTAAATTATCTGGAAAATTACTTTAATTCCCACCATCATTTTGCATGTTACAAACCTTCCTGACTTTTAGATATTTTGGAAAACAAGTTGTGGATTGAGAATTTTCTGACATGCCTTAATAAAGAAAGTTTGCTGTAGTTTGGTATTTCTGGACACCACTTTTAATGTGTCAAGCCAAGCATAAATGCCAGGTCCATATTCAGATAAGTGGTCTCTACTTTCAATTTTATTTTTCCTTAGTCAGGAGGAAGAAACCTAGGTTCATTGGTAGAATCCATGAAGGGGAAGTTTAGCAGTCCCCACAAAGTCACAAAAGTATATGGGGGTGGGGCACAGTATGTCTTAAAAAAAAAAAACATTTTCAGTATTATATTACTTATATGTGAAATCAAACAAAAACTTTCAGTTTCCTAATATGAGCCACTTAAAGATTGTCAAGATTTTGGCTGATATAGAGAAGATGGAATGATTCTTAGTGTTTTTTGGGGAAGGGATGTCATAATATGTTAAAGGGAGGGATGTGTGTATGTGTGTACATGGATGCATAATCATACATATATCCACTCATCTTTAATGAACCAGGTTCAGGAGCTCAACACAAGGATGACCAAACTTTGACTGGGACAATCTAAGTTTATGCACATACAAGGAAAAGAAAAATGGTGCAGTAAAAAATTCCAGGATCAGAAAATTCAAGAGCTGGTTTCCTGTTGAGCTAGGGTTCCAATTCTGAAAACTTGAGCAAATCACTTAATCTCATCAAGCCTGTCTCCTTATCTGTAAAATATCTCCTTATCTGTAAAATAATAGTAACATCTTTTCATCACCTGTAAAGTTGAATATACATATAATAAATGACAAAATATTTTTTAAATTGTGAAGTGCTGCTAAATGGAGATGTTATTATTTATAATACCATCACTGCCATACCTGAACTTATCTTGAAGTAGGCAATAAAGATCCACTTATTGTCAATACATATGTATATATACACATATTGCTAAATATACCATAGTTTTTCTATTTTTGGCTAAAATAGTCAATTGTTAAAAAAAATGTTCTTTCTATCCTTAAGTTAGAGGAAAGGACAAGAAGTGCTTTAAATAGGTGAAGGAAAGCACAATAACTATCTTTTTAATCCTAATTTTATCCAGCCACCATGCCTGACTGTGAATGGTCTATGTATGAATATATTTTTGAGACCATAAAGAATTATTTTAACTTAAGCCTTTTCTCGAGGGCAATGAGAATATTTAAGTTCAGGTCAAAAATAATCATTTCTCTGAAAATGACATTCTTCTGCTTATTCAGACTTTATCCTCTTGCTTTTGGTGTCTTTTTTGGCATGTAATACACAGCAGCAAACTCCAAACCTTCCAGGATCTTGTCTCCTCCTTTGGAAATTCATGATTGGACTCTTGACCTTTGATCTCCTCCATACTGCTCTCATGGAGAGCCCTCATTTGACAGTCCTGGAGCAAGAAGGGAGAGATATTTATAGAACATCAAGTTATTGTACAAGCTTGTGTCTCTATGGTTAAATACTGGGTTTCTGCCTCTAAATTAGTAGTTTAGTATGTTTTCTTAAGTGCTGGAAATTTATGGAATTATCATAGTTGAGTTCTTGTTCCTAAAACAAAAACAGAAGAAAATACCACTTGCTGATTTCTTTCTATTTTTATGTCTTTGGATGGCTTATATTTCTTTGCAGTAAACAAGCAAGTGTTATAGAATTGTTTTCCTTAGAATCTGATTGTTTTTTGGGGAATACTCCATGTATATCTTTTAGTAACGATGCTGTTCTCACACCCAGGAAATCAATAATAGAAAAAATAGTGTTTACATTATGTTAAACTATTAGCCATTTCTTTGACTTTTAAATATTTTGTCTGAAAATCAAGGTGATTGGTGAAGTATTAAATCTATATGTTGCTGATAATTACCTAGAAGACTTAGAACATATTTCAAATCATTTAAAACTAGGAAGAACATCTGGGGAGGTGATGGGATTCCTAAAGCTAATTCACAGTATCATAAAAGCTCAAATTAAAAGACATTTTGACCCTATGGAGAAGAATTCCAAATAATTTATGTAGATATTTCCTCTATCTCAAGGAGGGAGAACATAGCTCTCATTCCTTAGGTATGATCTGCACAGTGACTTCCTTCTGAAGTTACAGAATGGACTATGAACTTTAGTTATTAGTAATATATCAGTAATGTATCAATAACTGATTACTAATCATGTATCAAAGTTGGTTCATTAATTGTAACAAATGCATTATACTAATGTAAGATGTTAATAATATGGGGATATTGGATGGGGGTATATGGGAATTCTCTATACGATGTTTCAGTTATTCTGTAAACCTAACATTACTCTAAAGAAGTCTTTTTTTTAAGTGACTTTGACAATTCTCTGATATCCTTCTAGTAGTCAAAACTTTATCAAGATTGTCTTCTTGAATTCCTTGAATGACAGACAACTCACCAGTTCCAAAAATAGTACTTTGATTAATTTATAACACCTGGTATTTTTGTCTTATTTGTTTATTTGTTTTTTGGTAGGTAGTAATAGCTACCAAAGAAATTTGAGGTGGCCAGGATTAGCTACTGACACACGAACTTCCTATATGGCTATAATAGAAATAAGAATAAAAATAAGTCACATAAGAGATTCTTCCTGCATACACTGATTGCACTGTCTTTCATTAACAAGCAAGCAGGCACAAAACAGTTCTTATAACCTGTTCTATAAGTTTGATGAAGTCTAAGCTCTTTTCTTGGCACTCGGACCACATCTTGTATGAAAGATTTACTTTAAGCAGGCATAATATTCCAGGGTCAGAATTTTGTGCCCTCTAGTAGGTAACATGAAATCAGAAATCCTCTTAAACCAATGACTAGAACTAGGCATAATTTCTATCATCCAGATTGCAGGATTTGTTGGATTTTCAAACTCCATTCATGCAAGTGTCTTTGAACTGCTGTGGCCAGTTTACATATCTTGGTATTTCTAATGTCACCAATGAGAGCCTGTTTGTAATATTCATTATGCTCAATAGTCAGTCATCAGTTTAACCAATAGAACCCATTTTTGACATTATGGATGCCAATTAGCAAAGTAGCTTGTTCACTGAGATGCTGGTAACTGAAGGACTTATAATAGATACTCTGGAGCATGATCTTTTCTGATGTAATGTAGGTGACTACCATGAACTCTGCATTCTGGATATCATAGTATCTAACCATCTTTAGAATTAAAGCTTTAGCTAGCCAAACATTATATTACATTGATTATATGAAAAGTTTGAAGTAAACTGCAGACATCAGTAGAAGGAAATTCCATTTTATTTTTTTAAACAACATAACCAAAAGTCTTCTTCTGTTTTCCTTCTATCCATTCTTTTCTTTGGGGCAAAAATAATTATGCTTAAGTTTGCACCTGACATGAATATCATGCTTGAGTATGGTATCTTTGAGAGTGAACTCCAAGTATTGATAATTCTTGGGACAGTATGGTGAGAAGGAAAAGAATGGGAGAGTGGGTAAACACAGTGACAGAGAAGTACTTTGGATTCACTGTCAGAGAACAACAATGAACTAGTGAAATCTTCTTTTCCCTTAATTTGGTTTTCTAAATTTTTATTTTTATCAATAATAGAATTGGTTTTGAACACAATATTTTAAAATATTACACAAAAGTAATATTCTATGTAACACACAGTCCGCTACCTTTTCCAACACTATAGTAGAAGGCCAAGTGGGGAAGGGCTGGGACATGTGTTCTTGATAAAAACAACACAAAAAATAATTATAATAATAGTAACTAACATTTATGTATTATCTACCATGTTCCAGGGATAACTTCTGTTAACTGTTCTAAATACATTATATATCTTAACCATTTAATCCTAAAACAAATCTAAGCCATATATTTATGGGAAATTATTGCCAATGACTGGATAGACTATCTCACATTGTATACTAGAAAAAGTTGCTGTTCTATGACAAAAAAGCTAGAGTGTCAGTTAGAGAAAATCAAAAGCAATGACAAAGAATGGCCAAATAGAAAAATAAAGAATTTAATACCATTAACATTCATTGAGCCCCCCTAGAATGTATGTCTGTGCACCTAGACTATTCAAAAATGTCTAGAAAAATTTAACTTACAGTCCTTTCATTGCATGATTTATTTAAATTTTTATTATCTTCTAAGCTTTTACTATTCCTCTGTCTCATAGATACAGAGATGAGATATAACCTGTATAGAAGAAGGTGACTTTATTTTCAAGATCTGTTATATAAGAAATTAGGGAAATAAGAATTCTGGGGAGATGGCAGGAGGTGGCAATATAATTTATGACTATCCCTGAATTCTCCAGTAAGCACAGGCAAAGTAGCAAAATCAAGACTGCAAAGATGAAACCTACAACAAAGAAAATAAAACCAGTGCCCTAATACATGTGCATATAGGGACAAAACCCTGACAGCAAAATGTCAGATGTTATCACCAAAATTGTGCAAGAAGCAGAGGGAAGACATTGAGACTCATTTTGGACCTGGGTACTGGAGAACCTCCAAATCACCATTGCTACTCACAGAAGCTCAACTGATTCTCAGAGGTGGCGTTGGAGGACTCAGTTCTTGGTGGGTGCAGCGAGGCCATGGTAAGATCAGATGATGCTCTAGCTCTCTGGCTCTATGAACTCTTGAAACTAACTAAGTGAAGCTCACTTTCAGAACAGAGCCCTGTATTGAGATGCTGGAAGTGAGACTCAAATCGAATAAGATGGAGATTATAGGGGCATGGAAATAGAAGGTCCCACCAAAAGTGAGGTGGAGGAGCAGAAGAGGCAAATCTCATGAGCCATAATTTGGGATCATTCATGGGGAAGGGGGTAAAGAAGAGAAGAGTTTGTGCTAGAATGGAAATTTGAGCCCCCATTACTGCTATGAATGTATAAAGCACACTCATTTCACTTTAGCATGAGGAACAGAAAAAGATTACAGTCACATCCTATATAAAGTTATTATAAGAAAAAAAAAATGAAGTAGAGTAATATATCTAAAGACAATGAAGTCATTCCACTAAGACTGGCCTACAAGACTGATAAAAACTGAACCTAATATTTCAAAATGAGCCAAAAGAAATGGAGAAGTCACTAATAGATACAACAGAACAAGACAAATCTGAATCAGAAAAAGTCAGAGATGAGGTGATTGAAAAAAATAAGATTTGGAAATATTGATGACATAACTTAGGAAGAATTGGTAATAAAATTAAAAAATCAAGCTCAGCAATGAAATCTAAACTAAAAGGAACAAATAAACTTCTTAACAAATATAGATGATGAAAAGAAGAAAACATTATAAAAACAAATGGATTAAAAGGACTGAAGAGAGGGTAACCCTTATAAAAGCAGACAAAGGAAATCCAACACATATATAATAGGAGTCCCCAGAGAAAGGACCAGGGCAATGGAATAGAACAAGTACTCCAAAGTATGATTCAAGAAAAAATTTCCTCGCTTGAAAATACTTATTAAAAGGTAATACTGCAAAGAGTGAGAGTTTGACTTCTTCTTTGCCGATTTGCAAACGACATATCAGATAAAGGGCTAGTGTCCAAAATCTATAAAGAACTTATCAAACTCAACACCCAAAGAACAAATAATCCAATCAAGAAATGGGCAGAGGACATGAACAGACATTTCTGCAAAGAAGACATCCAGATGGCCAACAGACACATGAAAAAGTGCTCCACATCACTCGGCATCAGGGAAATACAA
>PISX010028397.1:0-21625 GCA_004024625.1 Mellivora capensis | reverse complement strand
CAAAATACTAGCCAATAAGATTCAATAGTATATTAAAAGGATTATTCACCACGACCAAGTGGGATTTATTCCAGGGCTACAAGGTTGGTTCAACATCCGCAAATCAATCAATGTGATACAACACATTAATAAAAGAAAGAACAAGAACCACATGATACTCTCAATAGATGCTGAAAAAGCATTTGACAAAGTACAGCATCCCTTCCTGATCAAAACTCTTCAAAGTGTAGGGATAGAGGGCACATATCTCAATATTATCAAAGCCATGTATGAAAAACCCACTGCAAATATCATTCTCAATAGAGAAAAACTGAAAGCTTTTCCGATAAGGTCAGGAACTTGGCAGGGGTGTCCATTATCACCACTGCTAGTCAACATAGTACTAGAAGTCCTAGCCTCAGAAATCAGACAACAAAAAGAAACTAAAGGCATCCAAATCGGCAAAGAAGAAGTCAAACTATCACTCTTTGCAGATGATATGATACTCTATGTGGAAAACCCAAAAGACTCCACTCCAAAACTGCTAGAACATGTACAGGAATTCAGTAAAGTGTCAGGATATAAAATCAATGCACAGAAATCAGTTGCATTTCTCTACACCAACAACAAGACAGAAGAAAGAGAAATTAAAGAGTCAATCCCATTTACAATTGCACCCAAAACCATAAGATACCTAGGTATAAACCTAATGAAAGAGGCTAAAAATTTATACTCAGAAAACTATAAAGTACTCATGAGAGAAATTGAGGAAGACACAAAGAAATGGAAAAATGTTCCATGCTCCTGAATTGGAAGAACAAATATTGTGAAAATGTCTATGCTACATAAAGCAAGCTACACATTTAATGCAGTCCCTATCAAAATCCCACCCATCTTTTTCAAAGAAATGGAACAAATAATCCTAAAATTTATATGGAACCAACAAAGACCTCGAATAACCAAAGGAATATTGAAAAAGAAAGCCAAAGTTGGTGGCATCACAATTCCAGACTTCAAGCTCTATTACAAAGCTGTCATCATCAAGACAGTATGGTACTGGCACAAAAACAGACACATAGATCAATGGAACAGAATACAGAGCACAGAAATAGACCTTCAACTCTATGGTCAACTAATCTTTAACAAAGCAGGAAAGAATGTCCAATGGAAAAAAGACAGCCTCTTCAATAAATGGTGTTGGGAAAATTGGACAGCCACTTGCAGAAAAATGAAATTGGACCATTTCCTTACACCACACACGAAAATAGACTCAAAATGGATGAAGGACCTCAATGTGAGGAAGGAATCCATCAAAATCCTTGAGGAGAATGCAGGCAGCAACCTCTTCGACCTCAGCCGCAGCAACATCTTCCTAGGAACATCGCCAAAGGCAATGGAAGCAAGGGCAAAAATGAACTATTGGGATTTCATCAAAATCAAAATCTTTTGCACAGGAAATGAAACAGTTAACAAGACCAAAAGACAACTGACAGAATGGGAGAAGATATTTGCAAACGACATATCAGATGAAGGGCTAGTGTCCAAAATCTATAAAGAACTTACAAAACTCAACACTCAAAGAACAAATAACCCAATCAAGAAATGGGCAGAGGACATGAACAGACATTTCTGCAAAGAAGACATCCAGATGGCCAAAAGGCACATGAAAAAGTGCTCCACATCACTCGGCATCAGGGAAATACAATTCAAAACCACAATGAGATATCACCTCACACCAGTCAGAATGGATATAATTAACAAGTCAGGAAATGACAGATGCTGGCGAGGATGAGGAGAAAGGGGGACCCTCCTACACTATTGGTGGGAATGCAAGCTGGTGCAACCACTCTGGAAAACAGCATGGAGATTCCTCAAAAAGTTGAAAATAGAACTAGCCTATGACCCTGCAATTGCACTGCTGGGTATTTACCCTAAAGATACAAATGTAGTGATCCAAAGGGGCACGTGCACCCAAATGTTTATAGCAGCAATGTCTACAATAGCCAAATTATGGAAAGAACCTAGATGCCCATCAACAGATGAATGGATAAAGAAGATGTGGTATATATACACAATGGAATACTATGCAGCCATTAAAAGAAATGAAATCTTGCCATTTGCAATGATATGGATGGAATTAGAGGGTATCATGCTTAGTGAAATAAGTCAATCGGAGAAAGACAACTATCATATGATCTCCCTGATATGAGAAGTGGGGATGGAGCATGGGGAGTTGGGGTGTTAGGAAAAGAAGAAAAGAAACAAGATGGGATTGGGAGGGAGACAAACTATAAGTGACTCTTAATCTCACAAAACAAACAGTGTTCCTGTGAGGAGGGGGATCAGGAGAGGGGGGTGGGGTAATGGACATTGCGGAGGGTATGTGCTATGGTTAGTGCTGTGAAGTGTGTAAACCTGGCGATTCACAGACATGTACCCCTGGGGATAAAAATACATTATATGTTTATAAAAAATAAAAAAATTTAATACAAAAAAAAGGTGTGCACCTGATCTTGAGACGTGTGAATGCCATGCAGAGATTCAGCAAAAACTGAGAACTCCAGAATAGTAGCAGGGAGTAGTGGTTACTTAAACGTTTTATCATATAGTTCAGGCTGAGTCTGATCAAAAGGGGAGGGGTATTGTGAAAAACAAGACAGTAGGCCTAAAATGGAATGGCCCATCCTAAGCCTTATGTCACCAAACAGACTGAATTTAATTAGTTATGTCTATCACAGAAATGGAATCTTAAACCAGTCAAGAATGGGGCAAGCCAGCTAAGTGTCTGACTCTTGATTTCAGCTCTGGTCATGATCTCAGGGTCAAGAGATCCGGCCCCTGCTGGGCTCTGAGCTGAATGTGGAGCCTGCTTAAGATTCTCCCTCTCCTTCTCTCTCTGCCCTGCTCATGCTTGCTCGTGCTCTCTCTCTTTCTCTCAAACAAACAATCAAACAAGTAAAAAAAGTTAGGCATCACCTGATCAGCACTAGTTAGGTAATCTGCCTAATAGATCCCTACCATCCCTTAAAGGGAAGTAGCCTTGCAATAACCAACCTGCTTTTTTGCCTAGTATAATTTCCTTGTTTCTGTTCCTTTCTACCTACAAATGTCTTTCATTTTGTATAACAATTTAAACCTCTTTTCTATCTGCTATATTGGATATTGCCTTATCTGAATCAATTTTTGCTTAAAAATTTAAACATGCCTCAGTTTATCTTTTAAAACCATCAATGCATATGAAAACAAAGTCAGGCTAAACTGTATTTAGCACAGTATTGATTTTTCATTGGCAACTCATGAATCATATAAGCAGTATGGGAGCCATGAGCTAACTTAGTAAAAAAAAGGGCAGAATTTCTGTGGTTTTGCAAGCCTTTCAGAACTATAAGAAAATATCTGGATGGGCTCTGAATAAAATGTGTGAATTGGACATTGATTTCCTTCCTGCGGCAATGCAGAACGTTATTTTCAATGCTATTTGCCAAAGGCAGCCTCTGGTTTCTTCTACTAAAAAAATTTTTTAAAAGGCAACCTTATGATTTGAACCCAAGAGTTCTGACTGTGACTCCTATTGTTCCCGCATATTGAATAGCATACTAGCGCAACACATCTACATGTTCATGTCTAATATTTGTCAGTGGGATTTATTCTGAAAACCGCTCCCTTATGTCTTATTTATATTTATAGAATTATATAGAAGACAAGCACTTACAAATATGAGTGGAACATAAATATTCTGTTTACTAAGTAAACATAACACAAATGCACAAACCCTTCTTCCTAGACAGATAATGTTAGAAATGCAAAGAGAATAGACAGGAAAGATGAAATTTCAGATTTTTGATAGCTCACATATTGTATCTGTGGGGGATCTTGGCAAGAAACAGAAGGTGTGGTAGACTGGAGGTAATTGAGAAGAGTTTAATAAAAGATATAATTTACAAAGATATGAGCAGAATTAGAAAAAGCCAACAAGAATTGGGGCTCCACAGGGAGGAGAAGAGGGGAAGATATTGTGTCTGCTGAGGGCCTGCTTCCTGGCTCACAGAGGTTATGCTCTCACTGTGTCCTCACGTGGTAGCAGGGATATGGGCTCTTCTGGGGTCTCTTTTATAAGAGCATCAATTCCACTCATGAAACTATGCCCTTATGACCTAATTACTTCGTGGAGGCCCCACCTCCAAATACCATCATATTGGGAATTAGGTTCCAACATATAATTGGAGGGGGGCACAAATATTCAGACTGTACACTGTGGAGTCTAAATTGTTGTAATTTTCCCCTGTCCAAAACTAATGTGCAAGAGAGTAAAAGACAATCCAGTGTTTCCTTAGGGTTCCAGCCATAGTCTTCTTTGCTTTCATTGTTTGACAGCAACCAAAATTGTACAAGGTACTCAAATAAATCACCCAACTCCTACATCTCTGTTGTTTGAATAGTCTAAAATGGCCAGGAAAGAGTCCAAAAGGCCAAGACTTAGCTCCTAATTTAATAGAACTGTGCTGTCAGGTAGAAGTGTTTCTTTTCTTTCTTTTTTTAAAAGATTTTATTTATTTGAATATATTTGAAATTTGACTTTGAAAAATTGAATTTGAAAAATTCAAATAATTTGAATATTTGAATGAGAGAGAGACAGTGAGAGCAGGAACATAAGCAGGGAGAGTGGGAGAGGGAGAAGTAGGCTTCCCGCTGAGCAGGGAGCCGGATGTGGGGCTCAATCCCAGGACCCTGGGATCGTGACCTGAGCCAAAGGCAGATGCTTAACTGACTGAGTCACCCAGGTGCCCCAAGGTAGAAGTATTTCTATCATGAGATTAGGGTTTCTAACCCACCCAGGACAACTTGTTGCTATAGAAAGCAAAAGGTGCTTAAGTGGATTATATGTATGGTGGTGATGATGTCAGGAGCACCTATATATCTTGATTCCTGGGCTAAGAATTCAGGTTTAGAACTTAACTTCTAGCCTTGTGGATTGAAAACCTATATATCCTAGATGGGATATAGCGTTCTGACCTCATGAAGTGTTGCCTTCAAGATAGCACCCCCATCAGTCGTTGAGCATACCATTTTATTATTCTATCAAGCTGTCCCTTTCTGGATAATGAAGCATATAGTAGTGATTTCTATGAGAATGAACCTTTTGTTCCTCTTTCTTTTGCCATAAAGTGAGTGATCTGATGATCAACAGTATTGGATGTCAGCAAATCATGTATGCTTCAAACCCAGAAATGATAATGCCTGCAGATTTGCTGTAAGCAGAGAAGGTAAATCTGTAAATAAAGAGTAAGGGTCTATTACTATGATGACAAATTACTGACCATTCCAAAATGGAAAGGAATGATGTCAATCTAGGGCTTAGCACCTGCTTTGCTTTTTCTTCTTTCTTTCTTCCTTTCTTATGATGAATTTATCTTATGATGATATTTTAATAAGTATAATGGCTTCTTCTCCATAATATCTTATTTTTCTTTTAATAATATACAGTTAACATACAGTGTTATATTAGTTTCATTTATTTATTTATGTGTGTTCTTCCTTTTATCCTTTGTTTTCCTTTTTTTTTTTTCTTTTCTCCCCCCGCCCCCCAATTCTGTATGGCTGGGATTCTTTTTATTTTTATTTTATTTATTTATTTATTTATTTATTTATTTATGTGAGAGAATGATTGAGAGCATGAGTGGGGAATGGAAGAGGGAGAGGGAGAAGCAGGCTTCCCTACGGAGCAGGACCCTGGGATCACCACCTGAGCCCAAGGCAGATGCTTAACCAACTCAGCCATCCAGGCACCCTTGGGATTCTTTTTAAATGAGCACTTATCATTTTTCTAAAAACAAAGTCAATAAAGTGACCATTTTTTAAAAACGTGCTTCTAAAACAACAACTAGGCAACCGTTACTTCAGCTAACTCATTCAAAGAAATCAAAAGGGAAGAGATTGTAATGAACTAGCTTGCACTTTTTCCCCTTTATTTTTCCCAGAAAGGCTCATATCACCATGAGTTTTATAATAGTACAATCAAAGGGATCATGGAACTGTGTTTTCTAACTTATGCTCAAAATTTTCTTCAAAGACAGCTAAGTCCTTGGTGGTTTCCAAAAAGAATACAGCTAACACCTTAGGGATGACATCAGACATTCTTTCAAACCAGGCAGATGCCATTTAGTATGCTGAATTATTAAATTATTTCTAGTAACCTAATGGCTTAAAAGAGTTACTGGATCTTCCCATAGCATCAAATCACTCTTCAGTAGGAACTTAAGATAGAAATTGATTCACTGTGTATATCAACAATGTGCTTGATATAGCTAATTGCTTCTCGAGGCAAATTGAAGGTAACTATTTTATGCTACTCAAAACCTGATATCTCTATTTCTAGTCATATAATTTAAAAAGACAATATTATCAAATATTTAAACAATTCTAAATTATTCTTTCATTAAAATTGTGTTTCCTTTATGGAACATTGATTTTTTTTTTTTTAAAGGAATCACAGTATAGTCATTCAAAACTAACAAATACAAATGAAATACAAATAGGATTTTAATAGTGCACAGGAGGCATCTGAACAGATGGTATGAAGAAAATTATTTTAATTAGTACACTACTGTTTTAGGTTGAATTGTGTTCTCTCCAAATTCATATGTTGAAGTCTTAACTCCCAGGAGCTCAAACAGTGACCTTATTTGGAAAGAGGATCATTGCAAATATAATTAGTTAAGATCAGAATGAAATAGGGTGGGTCCCTAATCCAAGATGACTATTGTCCTTACAAAATGAGGAAATGTGGACACAGAAACACATGTAAGAAAAACATTCTGTGATTGGACTTAGACATCATAGTGAAGGAGAAAAGCCTGGAGCAAATCCTTCCCTAGTGCCTTCAGAGGGAACACAGACTTGCGAACACCTTGATCTCAGACTTCTAGATTCCTGGACTGTGAGACAATAAGTTCCTATTGTTTAAGCCACTCAGTTTATGGTATTTTGTTACTGCAGTCCTAGAAAACTAATACATGTATTAAAATAGGCTGGCAATGATACACCAGTATCTTATGATAGATATTCAGTTGCATGACTATTACTTGAGAAACTCATTTAAGGGAGAAAAGGAGAAAAATTTGGAGGAAAAATAAATTAAACACAAACAATGTCTCCAAGAAAGGTGTTGTCACACTCTTATCAAGGTTTCCAGTTCAAAGTGAGGCCAAAGGACTGATTTCCAAGGAAATAGTGTCATGAAGGAGTCAGCAGGCAGAGAAAATTAATGACCAAAATATCACATTAAACAGCAGATCAGTAGCTATACTGAATCAGCTCCAAGACATTACTCTAATAAATAATATACACATCTCATCTGAATGAGATTTAAATATTCAAATCATTGAAATTTAAGAATTTTTGCCTCTTCTAAGACTTATTAGACTTCCCAAGAAACTAGTCATTTCTACCTGTTGACCATGGGAGGCTCAAATCCTGCACAATTTATCATCAAAATGATAATCCGGTTTCAGATAACATAAACCCACAAAGATTTCCAGTAGCCCTCTATGAAGTCTAACCAACAAAAACCAACATGAAAAGATAAGCCCAGTGTTGTGCCAACATGAAAATATACAAATAGCTTCTATTTCTACATATATGTGAAAAACTACAGAAATTTTTAAAAACACATACACTTGAGAGAAAACAGTATTTTTGGATAAGGTTTCCTTGTCCTATGGTTTCTGAACCTCTGATGTATTGCTTTCTACATCTGAGAATATTTGTATTTTACTATTGAAAAACAAGAGTTGGTCCATTTTTTAGAGATAGTGTAAATTTTATCCGTGGATTAAAGGAAACAATCAGAGATTCATGCATAACATTACAGAATTGTTTTTTCGTGAATTACCCTTGGCATTCTGGTTTTACTCTCATTGAAGGACATTAGAGGAAGGAACTGTATAGACTGGCTATTATTCCTGGCAGGAAAAAAAAAGGTAATCCCAAGGGCTGATGGAAGAGAGCCTGGGAAGGAATAGTACAGTGGACAAAAATCAAAAGAACCAACAAAGGACAGCAGTACGTGATTGTATATGAAGAAACAAGGGAGAATATGGTGTTACCAGAACCATGGAGGAGATATAGGTATGAGAGAGGGCCACCACAGGAGCTCTTGCCTGAAGCCGAGGAGTACAGTTACTGCTAGAACCATAGGCCCTGCATGGTGGGAGCAGAATAAATCAGTACCCTGAACTATTTCTTCTCTGCCCTTGCTCTTTTCTTGATTTCTCTCAAAGTGCAGGAAACTCCAGGAGAAGGAACTCAAGGAGGCCTGCCTTCAAAGCCTTATGAAGCAGGCAAAAAAAGAAAAAAAAAAAAAGTGGAGAAAGGATATAGAGCATTCACTTGGTTACTACATTTAGTTAAAAGAATGTTGTGAATACTCCTCACCACAGTGCTACTGTGACCACCCATCGGGAGGAATTTCCTGTAAGGCTCACTTCTAGGAATAACTACACTTACCTCCTATCTCTCCTTATCTAATAGAGAGAAATTTAATATTTTCTCTTTTGATTTATAGGAAGCTTCAAGTTAAATGTGTGTTCTAATTCTAACATCATATACAGGTCTTATGGCAGCAAGGAGCTACAAGCCTGGTCCTTGATTTTGTTTTTAATTATTTTGTTTTCAGTTTTCCCATAATTTGTCACTTGCTTTGATATGCTGTATATGTAGTGTAAAAAAATAACTAATTCATCAGAATGAAAAACTTCTGTTCTTCAAAGGACTATTTAGAAAATAAAAAGGCAAGCCACAGACTGGGAGGAAAAAAATGCAGTACAAATATCTGGTAAAGAGTATTAGGGAGACTATGTGAAAACACCTACAAATCAATACTATAGATGAACATCAAGGAAAAAATTAAGTAGATACTTTACAGAAGAAGATATGGGAAGAACCAAAATAATATAAAATGGCATATACTGTTAGTTATTAGTGAAATACAAAGCAAAACCTCCCAAAGATACTGTATCAAACCCATAAGAATGGTTTTTAAAAAACTAACAATATGTTAGAGAGAATGTGGAATAACTAGAACTCTCACCTATTGTTGATGAAAGTGTAAAATATTATAACTCTTTGAAAAGATATTTTGCAGATATATATATAAATATGTATATTTATGCATATATATATATTTAAGATTTTATTTATTTCAGAGAGCGAGTGCGCAGTCACAAGTGCAAGTTTGAGCAGGGGGAGGGGCAGAGGAAGAAGCAGACACCCTACTGTGCAGGGAGCCTGATGCAGGACTGGATCCCAGGACCTCTGGATCAGGACCTGAGCTGAAGGCAGAGGCTTAACTGACTAAGCCACCGAGGTGCCCTTATTTTTTCTCTAAAATGAAATATGCACCTATACTATGACTCAGCAATTCTATTCCCATGCATTTACCCGGGAAAGATGATAATGTATGTCCCCTTGAAGAAGGATATTTAAAAAGTCAGAAGAGATTTATACATCATGGAAAAAACCTGAAAACAACCAGAATGTCGATAAGCATGGGGAACTAATAAACACATTGTAGCTCAGTGTGATATAATACAATGTAATACTACTTAGCAATGAGAGGAACAAACTATTCAAACACATGGCAACACTAATACATTTCCATGTTATAATGCTGAGTTAGAAAGTCTTACTCAAAAGAGTACATGTTGTAGAATTGCATTTATGTGAAGTTTACAACAGGCAAAATAAATCCATGATGACAGAAATCGGATTAGTGAATGCTTCCGGTCAGGGGAGCAGATTGATTAAAGACGCACATAGGAAGTTTCTAGGATCATGGAAACATTGTAAATCATGATTAGGTAATGGTTAAATGGATATATGTTAGTAAAAGCTTAATGAACTCCAATTAAAATATGCACATTTTATGATATGTAAATTCAATTAAAAAGTATTAGAAATAAAAAATGTAAAAAAAAAAAAAAAAAGGAAAACATGACAAGAACCCTGAATAAATCTATAGGGCTACATTTCTCAACTATCTGCCCAGACCTTCAAACCTCTGCACTAAAGTACACTTTCAGGAATATGTGGTAGTAATTTTTGTGAGCCATTAGCCATTATTGGAGGTCAATTTCTTGTAATTCATTTCAACAAACATTTACTAAGTTCCTACTCTGAAAAAGACACTGAAGGATATTGGTGAGAGACAAAGGGAGATCTCTTACCATCAAGTAACTTGTTTAATAGGGTTTGAAAGACTCCAGAGAGAACTATTCTTAAAGGCAATTTAAAAAATATTAAAAAGTTAGCTAGGACAGGTTACAAAGTCATAATCATTATAGTGGTCTTTGCAGCTAGCATAGTGTGAGATATGGTATAGGAGGAACTTGTAAATCTAAGTATTATTAAAGAATAATAAATATACCATTTTAAGGCAAAATTAGGGGAAAAAAATGGGTAAAAACTGAGCCTTACTCCTCTTTGAGTCCTTTAGTACAGCAGCTTGTCCAAAAACAGGTGGCTATGATATCTTAAAACATCTATGAGGTAGAGCAAAGCAGCAGCAGATTGATGTCCTTGAGGTTTTTTGGGGGGATGGGGAGGCTGCTATCTAGTCAAGTAGATTCTGGGGAAGACAGATTGAACTTTCTATGTAAACTCTGTAGGTAAATGGGAATGTGAGTGTTTCCCTTTGGTGGATTTTGAGCTATTAATTGCTTTTAGATAGTAAAGCAAAAATATACAGTGGCAATAATAATAATAATACAATACTTAGAGAAAAGTATAGTGATTAAGAGGCTTGGAATCCTGGCTCTGTCACTTACCAGCTGTGTTCAAGTTATTTACTTTCTTCTTTGTTTTAGCATCTTATCTGAAAGTGGGAATAAATTGCAGTACCTACATCACAGGGTGTTCCTGAGAATTATATATTATATTCATATAAACCACGTGGAAATTCCCTAGGGCATAAACATTCAATAAATGTCTATTTTATTACTTTAAGAGTCATAAAGCCCTTTTGCATACTGCCTGGCATTGGTGGCAACTTAATATATATTACTTGTAATAATGTTCATTATTTTTAATTTCACTTTAATTATTTTAACCTTAGCACTGTCTATGATGTCTGGTACAACAGATATGTGTCCAATAAATAAGCAAGAAATTGAAATTGTCAAGTGGCCTGACTTTTTTTTTTTAAGCAAACTGACACCTTTCAAAATAAACTCTGGGGATATAATTAAATGCTCCACAAATGACATATAGAGGAAAGTGAAATAAAAACAAAGACACTTTGTGTGGTAAGGAAAAGGAAAAAATTCTCATGCGAAATGGTCTGAATTGATCGGGAGGGATAATGGAACAGAGAGTCCTTTTTAAAAGCAAAATCAATACTCTGATGGAAAAAAGACTATAGCTCATTTTAAAGTGAGAAAATGGACAGAAAAAAACAAGCCAGAACATACGTGATAGTGTTGGAAGGCAAATCAGGATTTGTCAAAAGAAGAAAATATCAGCAGTTGAACTTATAATAGCTTCCCATTTTTTCCCATACATCTTAATTTAGAGCAAAATGACATAAGGAAATCAACAGAATGCCAAAGCAGCATAAGAAGGTACAAGTAGCAATAGCAGGGATGTAAGAGAGAGATGTGACAGATGAGGTTTGTTTGATGCCAGATAATCCGGTTTCAGTTATTGATCTTCACTGTCTGCCAATCAATATCCTCTCTTTTGCCAACTGATTTCTGCATTCATGCATGTTCACACGTGCGCGCACAGAGACACGTGCGCGCACACGCACACTCTTGAATAGGACATGCAACCCAACTCCCTCGAAGGGAAAACCATTAACAGAAATCTGGAAAGGACTCAGTATGACAATACGGTGCAGAGAGCACCAGGTAGCCTCCACTGGAGAAAAGCAGCTGTTCTGGAGGCTCTCAGGAGACTTTATCCCGGCTACTAGATTTGAGAGCTTAGGACTCAGAAATATTGTCAAAGTGTTTCCACGGGGTGAAAAGTTACCCAGTCACCTATGAAATGGTGAGGGTTAGTGAGTGGAAGCGCACCATTCCCTCAGAAGTGTGAGATTTGAGGACAGAAAGGTCTACACAGGAATGCCAGCCGTGTCACTTAACAGCTGAATGGCTAGCTTAAAAGTGCCCAGTGTAGGCACCTGGGTGGCTCAGTGCGTTAAAAATCTGCCTTCAACTCAGGTCACGATCCCAGGGTCCCAGGGACATGTGCTCCATGTCAAGCCCCATGTGGAGTCCCACGTCCGGCTCCCTGCTCGATGGGGAGTCTGCTTCTCCCTCTCCCTCTGGCTCATGTGCGCTCTCTTTCTCTCTCTCTGCCAAATAAATTAATAAATAAAATCTTAAATTTAAAAAGTACCCAATGTATTTAACCTTCCAGACGTTGTTCCCTCTTCTGAAAAACAAGGCTATTCATTTTACTTAAATGAGTTGTTGGGAGTTTTAAATATAAAACTCTGGCACACTATTCCATCAGTGAATGTTCCATATATGTCTATATATGTTACACAGAAGAACTTACTTTATTTTAGAATTTCATTGTATTATTTTTCCCGAAGAATCCTACTAGGGTTTTTTGGGGGTGGGGGGTGGGGAGAGTGTTCTGTTGTTCTTTTGTGTTCTTTTGTTTTTACTTTTTTGTGTTCTGTTTTTTAGAATTTCTGCCCCCCTTTTTTTTTAAATAACTTGCATAGTGTCCCCAAGCAAGGGAGAGGACACCGAGAAAGTACAAAAGCAGGGAGGGAAACAAGGAAAAGAGGGGGAACAAGAAAAGAGTGATTCCTGGTCATCTGGGACACCCACAGTTGCCTGGTCTCCAGGTAGAGCAAGGCAACTTCTGCAGCTGTGGACCTTTGAACACTTTTGAATGTTACTACCTAATTTCCATTAATTGATGCAAAAGCAGCTGTTAGTAACATGTATTTTTGTAGTCGAATATTATTTACATATTGGTCATTTTTCTGTTTCCTTCTCCCTTTTTTGTTTCCATTCTTTTTCAGAAGATGATCTGTTCTGTGCTCCTTATCTTGGAAAAGGAGTGTAACAATATGAATCTTTAAAAAACCTGGTAAGCTTTTACTTTTAACTTTGAAATGTTTAAATATTTAGACACGAGGGATGACGCAACTATTTGGAGAAACATGAGGGTGGAAAAAAGGCCTTTCCACAAATCTTTACCAAACCTCTCCCACCACTACTCAGATTAAAGAAAGGATTTCTTCAGTCTTGGAAAGGAGTAGAAAAACAAGAAGAGATCATGAAAGGTTTATGGGCCTAGGAGGAAGCATGAGCCTGTGAGGCTTAGGGGGCTTTTATCTACTGAATTCAGAGTATTTGTGGAAGGGGGATGTGAGAGTTATAAATGTGAATTACCAGCATTGGGACCTCGGCCATGGAGTAGGCCCTATACTTCTTGCCATCCCTAGGGCCACTCTTCCTTCCACTGTGTACTCTGACAAAAATTTCTCATCTAATACACTAGTTACACGACATTTTTATTGCATTTCTGCTATGGTCTGAGTGTTTGTGTCCTCTTGAAATTTGTATGTTGAAATCCTAACTTCTATGGTGATGGTATTAGGATGTAGGTAGGGCTTTCAGGGAACTGACTAAGGTTATGAAGGTGGATCCCTCATGCATGTGATTCTTACATTATTATAATTGCATATTATTATGATAAATGAGGCTTAAGAGACTCCCTTGCTCTTTCCACCATGTGAGGGCACTGTGAAAAGACAGCCATCCAGAAAGTGGTCCTCACCAGACACCAAATCTGCCAGCCCTTGATCTTGGACTTCCTAAACTCAATAACTATGAGAAATAATTTTCAATTGTTTCTAATACACTCAGTCCATGGTATTCTGTTCTAGCAGCCCAAAAGAGTTGAAATTTCTAATGATTATCTTGGATGATTTTATAGATGAGAGCTCATTTTTATGATAAAATCTAAAATGAGTTTTGATATCTATAGAAAGAAAGAATGTTGACAGATTTTAAATGATTTGGGGGATAACCCACAACTCTATACTATTGAGATTTCCTTGTAGGAATATGGTTCCTCTCTTCATGTCTTAAAATTTTCCTTTGTGTGGCTATTAGACACATGAAAAAATGTTCATCATCACTAGCCATCAGGAAGATTCAAATTAAAACCACATTGAGAGGGTGCCTGGGTGGCTCAGTGGGTTAAAGCTTCTGCCTTCGGCTCAGGTCATGATCCCAGGGTCCTGGGATCGAGTCCCGAATCGGGCTCCCTGCTTAGCAGGGAGCCTGCTTCCTTCTCTCTCTCCGCCTATCTCTCTGCCTACTTGTGATCTATGTCTGTCAAATAAATAAATAAAATCTTTAAAAAAAAAAACCACATTGAGATACCACCTTAAACCAGTTACAATGGCCAAAATTAGCAAGACAGGAAACAACGTGTATTGGAGAGGATGTGGAGAAAGGGAAACCCTCTTATACTGTTGGTGGGAATGCAAGTTGGTGCAGGCCACTTTGGAGAACAGTGTGGAGATTCCTTAAGAAATTAAAAATAGAGCTTCCCTATGACCCTGCAATTGCACTACTGGGTATTTACCCCAAAGATACAGATGTAGTGAAAAGAAGGGCCATCTGTACCCCAATGTTTATAACAGCCATGGCCACGGTCGCCAAACTGTGGAAAGAACCAAGATGTCCTTCAACAGACGAATGGATAAGGAAGATGTGGTCCATATACACTATGGAGTATTATGCCTCCATTAGAAAGGATGAATACCCAACTTTTGTATCAACATGGACGGGACTGGAAGAGATTATGCTGAGTGAAATAAGTCAAGCAGAGAGAGTCGATTATCATATGGTTTCACTTATTTGCGGAGCATAACAAATAACATGGAGGACATAGGGAGATGGAGAGGAGAAGGGAGTTGAGGGAAATTGAAAGGGGAGATGAACCATGAGAGACTATGGACTCTGAAAAACAATCTGAGGGTTTTGAAGGGGTGGGAGGTGGGAGATTGAGGGAGCCAGGTGGTGGGTATTATGGAGGGCACGTATTGCATGGAGCACTGTGTGTGGTGCATAAACAATGAATTCTGTTATGCTGAAAAGAAATAAAAATAAATAAATAAATAAATAAAATATAACGGTGAGCTTTAAAAAAAAAAAAAAATTCCTTTGTGTCCTTCAGTTGAGTTTTGGGATGTAAGGTGAGTTCTGTATTTGTTTATCACCAGGTAATTTTGATGTTGTTGGTACTGTGATTTGGTAGTAATGATTCTATTTAACATTCACTGCATGTTGATGATGTATCAGGAACTGTGCTGAGCAACTTAATAGTATTAATTTATTTAATTCTCACATTAATCCTGTGAGTTAAGAACTATATGAAACCCATTCCAAGACCATAGAATTGATTCTTAGATAAATTAAGGAATTTGCCCAAAGTAATGCAGCAAGCATATGGTAGAGCCAGGATTTAAAACTAGATTTGTCTCTACATTATACTGTTATTTTAATCATTATAACTATTCTATTCTCTCTCATTAATTTAAGGAAATACACACACAAACACACAATGTTTTTTAATTAAACAGACTACAAAAATCTTCTATAAGATAATCTTAACTTTCTGGGACATGTTGTTGATATAGAAATGGTTTGTAGATATTATTTAGAAAGTAATTAGTCTGCTAAAGTTAGCCTTACAAACATCAGTTGATTGACTATAAATCTTTTTCCACTTCATACCACGGGTGATTTGGGGGAAATTAAACATAATTTCACTGACTATATTTATGTAAATTATAGCTCTTAACATGGGATTTGTATGTTAAGAAATTATACTATCCAACATGATTAAGTATTCTACTTAATAATTCTCTCATCATTAATGAGGCTCTGTTGCCATAAAATTTTGGAGAAAAGTCATTTTTAGGCTTATGCCAGTATGTTTGTCCCTTGGACAGAAAAAAGGGAAGAATTGAACTCGTCTTATATTTTTAATGCTTACTTCAGTAGTAAACTTTAGAACTATCAAATATCCAGCTAACTTCTCTGTTTTTAAGTTTCCACAATTTACAAATTTAGATAGTAATACCACAGACCTTGGTAGCTGCAAATGATATGTAACATTTATGTTTTATTATTCATCAGGTATTTCTGAGTAGCATTCTTATTGGCTAAAAAGATAGCAACAATCTATTAATAGAATGATGTATCTCTTAGTGCTTTGTTGACAAGCTTGACATGAACTCATGTGAAATTGCACAAAAGCAGAATTATTTTTCTCTTTTGTAAACTTCCTACTAATATAAGTAAAAATATAATTCCAGGGGTGCCTGGGTGGCTCAGTCATTTAAAGTGTCTGCCTTCAGCTTAGGACATGATCCCAGGGTTCTGGGATCGAGTTCCGCATCAGGCTCCCTGCTTGGTGGGAGGCCTGCTTCTCCCTCTCCCACTCCCCTTGCTTGTGTTCCTGCTCTCTCTGTCTCTCTCAAATAAATAAATAAAATCTTTTTTTTTTTTAATGTAATTCCAAAGAGCATAAGTGAATTATTTGAATCTCTGGCTCAAGCTACATAAGAGCTATTGGGATTATTACTAAGATAATTTGGTTCACTATGCAGAAGTTTTAGGAGTAGTGAATTACTAGGGGCTGCCAATATGTGATCAGCTTTTTCCTGCACATATAGAACAACTGTACTTGGGATAATAGCCTAATACAGCCATCAGTGAAACAATAATCAATTCTCTACTGTATATTTTTTTATTAGACTTTATCATTTCACTCAGTTATTAGGCAGGAATAAGTACTCAAAAACCAAAATGTACTACATATCAACTGTGGCAAATCTCTGTGTGAGACACTGAGGATAAGCATACACACACACACACACACACACATACATACACATATATGTATGTGTATATATATAATTTTTATATATATTTATAAAAATATTGTATAAATGTATATATTTGTAAAAATATATATCTTATATGTGATATAAATTATATATTCTTATAAATATATATACACATATATAGCATATATATAAAAAATTTATGCAACAAGGTGTTAGATCCCTTAAAAGAAATATATAAAGTGTTATAGTAGTAACTAATAATGGGTTAAAAGAAAGAATCAAGCACCTATGAGATATAATGAGATCACAAGTTTCTCTCTGTCTTTGTCTCTTTCTTTTTCTAGCAAGAGCACCTTATTTATCATACCCACAAATCCAGGAATAGAATGCTTGGGACATTTTGATAATGGAAATATTATCTTAAATAGTACAGACAATAGGGCGCTTGTGTGGCTCAGTGGGTTAAGCCTCTGCCTTCGGCTCAGGTCATGATCCCAGGGTCCTGGGATCGAGCCCCCCATCGGGCTCTCTGCTCAGCAGGGAGCCTGCTTCCTCCTCTCTCTCTGCCTGCCTCTCTGCCTACTTGTGATCTCTCTGTCAAATAAATAAATAAAATCTTAAAAAAAAAAATAGTACAGACAATAGATAGGAACTTCCTCAAGTTGATAATTAATATCTACATAAAATCAACAGCTAACATCATACTTAATGGCAAGAAACTCAAAACTTTTTCCCTAAGATCAGAAACAAAACAAGAACATTCCCTATCACCACTCCTTTCCAACATTGTACTGGAAGTCACTGTTATAATAAGACAAGAAAATAAAATGAGAAGCAAACATGTTGGGAAGGAAGAAAAAACTCTTTGTTCACAGATGATGTTGATTGTGTAGAAAATCTGTAAGAATTGACAAGAAAATTCCTAGAAGTAATAACATATTATAGCAAGGTTGTAGGATACAAGGTTAATATACAAAAACAATGGTTTTCCTATATACCAGCAAATAATTGAAATTTGAAATTAAAAACACAGTATCATTTACATTAGCATACCCCAAAATAAAATATTTAGATATAAACCTAACAAAAATATGTACAAGATCTATATGAGGAAAAGAGCACAACCCTCATGAATTAAATCAAAGAACTAAAGAAATGGAGAGAGGTGATATCAGAGACATGGTTGAACAAGACATCCTCATTCACACCACCCTCCCAGTGACACCAATTGGGCATCTATTCACAGATAATAGTAACTCTGTGGCAGCTGTGGTATTCAGCAACACATGCCAAGGGACACTCACCCACTCATGTGTTTAGAAATAGGCATAAAGACCTTGGTCTTGGCTATAGACCTTGAAGTAGTCTGTGAACAGGCTTCAGCCCCACTCAGCTGTGGTCCAGGAGCCCCTAGAGAACCATGTCTCAGACAGTCACCTGTGGACAAGAGTCTTTGTGGAAGTCCAGGCACAGTGTTGGAACAAAAATGCAGGAGATTGGATGCACTGGAGAGGGTAAGAGGGAAAATCTGACTTTACACACATCAATCCTCCTCCAAGGTGCCACAGCTCAAAGCCAAGAGAGATCTTATTGGCCTGTAATTTTTCCCACTTAAGTACCAAACCTTCAGCCATGGTTAACTCATCTTGACAGACAATCAATAAGGAAATGTTTGACTTTAACTACATGTTAGGCTAAACTTACCTAATAGATATAAACAGAACATTTCCATACAGCAGAGGCAGAATACACATTCTTGAACACACATGCAATATTCTCCAGGATAGATTATACGATAGGTCCCAAAACAAGTCTTAGCAAATTTAATAAGGTTGAAATGAACTAAGGGTATTTTCCAGCCACAATTGTATAAAACAAGAAATCAATAACAAAAGGAAAACCAGAGAAGTCCAAATATGTGAAGATTAAATGACATTCTCCTGAAGAACCAATGGGTAAAATAAAAAATAGAAAGGGAAATCAAAAAATATGAGAAATGGAAAACATTGGGGGGAGACAAGATGGTGGGGAACTAGGAGTAGGCTCTTCAACCTGTCCCCTAAAGTGAGCTGATTACCTACCAAGGAACTTGATCACCCATGAAATCAGCCTGAGATCAGAATTATACAGGTCTGGATCTCTACGGGGGCAGAAGACACCAGTGGGCAGTCTTTTTTGTTTGTCTGTTTTTGTTTGTATACTTCACAAACCTTACCTTGGGGCCCATTTGGGCTGAGCCTTCTCTTTTATCCTTCTTTCTTTTTCCTCTCTCTCTCTCTCTCTCTCTCTCTTTTTTCTTCTTTCTCTCTTTCTTTTTTTCTTTCATTTGTGTGGGGACCCTTGATTGCTCAGAAGCATTCCAGGGTACACCTTCACTGCACCAAGGTCGATATATCCAGCTACAACCATTCAGCCATCTCTCACCAAAATGACTAGGAGGAGGAATGCCCAGCAGAAAAAAATCAGAGGATGGGCCCTCTGCAGCAGAGCTAATGGCTACCGACATAGACATTATGTCGGAAAGGGAATTCAGGCTAACAATTATCCAGGCAATAGGTTGGAGAAAGCCATGGATGACCAAACAGAATTGATTAGGGCAAAACTGAAAGCCACCAGGGTTGATGTTCACAATATTAGGGCAGAACTGAAAGCCACCAGGGATGATGTTCACAAGGCTCTCAATGAGTTCCAATCTAATCTAAATTTTCTAAAAGCTAGGGTAACTGAGACAGAAGATAGAATTAGTGATCAAGAGAACAAACAGATAGAGAGAAAGGATCAGGATGAAGCCTGGAACAAACAGCTTAGAAGCCACAAAAACAGAATCAGGGAGATAAATGATGCCATGAAACGTTCCAACATCAGAATTATTGGAATACCTGAAGGGGAGGAGAAAGAAAGAAGTCTAGAAGATATTGTGGAACACGTTCTTCATGAAAATTTTCCAAATATCGCAAATGGAAACAGCGTTCATGTACTAGAGGCAGAACGGTCTCCCCCCCCCCAAAGATTTTAGATTCTCGAATCACCTCGAGATGCGTGATAGTAAGAATGAGGAATTATAATTCTAGAGAAACTCTCTTGAGGGCAGCTAGGACAAAGAAGCTCCTTACATACAGAGGAAAGCCCATCAGAATAACGTCAGACCTGTCCACAGCAACCTGGCAAGCCAGAAAGGGCTGGCAAGATATATTCAGGACACTAAATGAGAAAAACATGCAGCCAAGAATACTTTATCCAGCAAGACTGACATTCAAAATGGATGGAGAGATAAAGAGTTTCCAATACCGGCAAGGCTTAAAAGAGTATGCGACCACCAAGCCGACATTGCCGGAAATATTAAGGGGGGTTCTGTAAAAGAAGAAAAATCCTAAGAATATCATTGAACAGAAATATAGAGACAATCTACAGAAAGAAAGACTTCAAAGGTAACATGATGTCAATAAAAACGTATCTATCAGTAATCACTCTCAATGTGAATGGCCTAAATGCGCCCATAAAACGACACAGGGTTGCAGATTGGATAAAACGACAGGACCCATCCATATGTTCTCTACAAGAGACCCAATTCGAACCTAAGGATACACCCAGATTGAAAGTGAAGGGATGTAGAAGCATCTTTCATGCCAATGGGCCTCAAAAGAAGGCCGGGGTAGTGATTCTCATATCAGATAAATAAAATATTTTTAAAAAATCAATTTATTTATTTGATAGACAGAGATCACAAGTAGGCAGAGAGGCAGGCAGAGAGGGAGGCAGAGAGGGAGAGAGGAGGAAGCAGGCTTGCCGCCGAACAGAGAGCCCGATGCGGGGCTTGATCCCAGGACCCTGAGATCATGACCCGAGCTGAAGGCAGAGGCTTTAACCCACTGAGCCACCCAGGTGCCCCTCATATCAGATAAATTAGATTTTAAACTAAAGACTATAGTCAGAGATACAGAAGGACACTACATCATCCTTAAAGGGACTATCCACCAAGATAATCTAACAATTGTAAATATCTATGCCCCCAATATGGGAGCAGCCAATTACATAAGAAAACTATTAATCAAGATAAAGAGTCATATTGATAGGAATACATTGATAGTAGGAGATCTTATCACACCTCTCTCAGTAAAAGATCATCCATGCAGAAAATCAATAAAGAAACAAAAGCATTGAATGACACATTGAACCAGATGGACCTCATAGATATATACAGAACATTCCACCCTAAAACAACAGAATACTCATTCTTCTCAAGTGCACATGGAACCTTTTCCAGAATAGACCACATACTGGGTCACAAATCAGGACTCAACCGATATCAAAAGATTGAGATTATTCCCTGCATATTCTCAGATCACAATGCTTTGAAACTGGAGCTCAACCACAAGGAAACGTTTGGAAGGAACTCAAACACCTGGAAGCTAAAGACCACCTTGCTTAAGAATGCTTGGATCAACCAGGAGATCAAAGAAGAACTTAAACAATTCATGGAAACCAATGAGAATGAAGACACGTCAGGCCAAAACCTATGGGATACAGCAAAGGTGGTCCTAAGGGGAAATACATAGCCATCCAAGCCTCCCTCAAAAAAATTGAAAAATCCAGAATACAACAGCTGTCTCTACACCTTAAAGAACTGGAGAATCAACAACAAATTAAACCAACTCCACACACAAGAAGGGAAATAATCAAGGTTAGAGCAGAGATGAATGAGGTAGAAACTAGAGATACAGTAGAATGTATCAATGAAACTAGAAGCTGGTTTTTTGAAAG